>QNGE01002968.1:74370-97689 GCA_008508345.1 Paragonimus westermani
CATGTCCATGTGTGATCAGAATGTACGAAATGTTACTCCGGAGAACATCACTTGATTTGAGTCTTCTCATTGCTTCATTCAAGTTCATAAAGGGAACAAATTGCTTCAAATTTTAGGTAGTTGCCAGATCGATCAACCAGGTACGGTAGAACAGCAGTTGACCTTTTGAACAATGGAACGCTTCGTGATTTGGGCAAATTAGACGGAGCAATTACACGCCTACTTGCTAACAACTCATATATAAACCATGGCTTGGGCGATCGCCTGTCGCCTCCTGGACAGCTAATACCAGATTGGTCCCATTCAAGTACTTACAATTTTTGGCGCAGCTATTAGCAGCAAGTAGTATAACAATTACACGGAGTTTTCGGTGTCAGCTTCCATGTGTTGAGAAAGACTGTGTTTAGTTTGGTTCTTTCAGGTTGAAAGCGATTGTGACTAAATAGTATGGTTGCACCGCATCCGTGTGTAGTCATACTCATCACCGGTCCGTGCTTCCCCCTTAATTATCTCGAGTGTTGTGATACGTTGTTGATGATGCGAAGAAAAATTTACTCTCGGCCAAAAACTGCATATGTTAACGCTTCGCTTATTTCAGTATAAACGAAGAAAACCGTTTCGGTGAATACTTACAACGTCCACCTTTTATCAACCTACCTATATTTGGATTTTTATATGAACTCGGCACATATCCAAGCTCTGTCTGCAAAATTAGGTAGGGATCTGCGTATTGAACTGATCAAAGAATTTAGAGAATACTTTGGTGCAGTTTTGGGAAACAACTTTGAATCCATTTGTTTTAAACCCGGATGTTTTTTAAAATTCTAGTGTGGTTTTCCATATTGTATTAACTAGGTGGTTGCTGCTATGTCTCACCGATTACATTCACAGGTTCTACAGCATAGGCATGTCTGATCGAAATACACAGTTTCACAAGGATAAAGTGAATGAACAATGAAATACAAATCAATTATTCGAAAAATAGTATGGAATAAGTGGTCGAATACAGCTGAAACAACTTACCTGTTGTAACAGCTCGCGATACATGGACAAAGATGCCACGGCCGCGAGGAACCAACAATTGCCTTGAAGCGGATGCAGATTAAGCGAAAGGCTTAGCAAGTTATGTTACTGTCCAATAATGATACAAATCGTGATAAACCAACAAATCACTATGTAGTTCTCTAGTGCTTATACTTTGTGAAAATCGTATCCTGATATTGAAATACACCTTACAATGTTTGGTGTTTTGCAACATGTCTAGCGAAGTGAGTGCTCAATCGAACTGGTTATGATACACGTTCAGCGAGTAAGCAGAAAGTTTAATTTTGCTAGATCCAACAGACTTCTTGTATGCTTGTAGGTAACATTTACGACCAGCTCACTTTGAATGGAACCGTATTAGACCGGCTTTTATTTAACTGTCCCAATGGGATTAGAGTACTGGTTATAAACTCAGGACAGGCGCTCTCCGAGTGATAATTGTAATTACGGTGTGATATCTTTCAAGATGTTCACCGATTGGTCCATTCAACTGGCCACATTATGACTGAACCAGGTCTTCTGTACCGTTACTTAGCTGGGGGTGTGTGTACGCGTCTGGAGGACAAATGTTCTGAAGGGCCCAGACACTCGTTATGGGATCACACCAAATCAAATGTTATCTTGTGAGCATTGTGCTTCTGTGGTTCACCAATGTATTCATACTACACCAAATGTATATATGTGTAGACAACACAGCTACTAGTTCTACGCAAACTAAAGCAAGTAGGGGTAGAATCTGTGTGAAATGTTTCAAGCTCCCATAGTATACGTTATTGATCATGATTCCTAGTCACGGCTGTCAGGAACTCTGACTACATATTTTCAATTCACAGCTGGAGAGGCGCATTCAGGTGATGAAGGTAAGCCTCGGTGTTAGTGGTTTCATGCCCCTGGTCCTAAGGGAAGGCAGGGCAAGTTCACTGCATTCTGCAATCGGACTCGGGTTTCTTAAGTAAAGTTTTGTGAGTCGTCTGGTGAGGTGGCATGCAATGCGTGCGCCCCACTTAACGAAACTCGTGAGGAAGGATGACGCTTGGAAAGAGGACGTTCAGATTGACTTTCGTAAATATCTGATAACTTGTAGCTTCGTTGTTCACCTGTCGATTTCATCACACACTGGCGTACCTAAACCTCTGCTGGTCACTTCATTCACACTTACACCAACGCTTATGCAACTACTCTGGTTGACCAACCTAATTACTAGATCCAGCATGACTCCATCAAAACGGACTGTCAGCACAAGCTCCCACCGACTAGCTTAAAATATTTGAATCTGTCCGTGTATTCTTATGGACTGGATAAATATCAGCAGTGTAAACCAAATCTCGAAGTTTGTCACATGGGAGCAATTCCAGGTTACCGCATTGTTCACCTTAAAGTGATAACTCGAAGATGTAATCCACTGCAAAGTTAAAGGTGATGTGTGACTATCTTGTCGAACAGTGTTAGTGGTCGAAAGCACATCTGTTGATGTCCAACAGGTTTCTATCCTGTCACTATAAACCACCAAAAGTATGGCCATGATCGATGACTTCCATGGAAGTATTGCTCCAGAAACAGAACAGTGTGTCTGTAGTAAAGGCGTTGGATTAACGGTAGAAAGTGCATGAGGTTACCTGCTCGGAGAGCCGTGCCTAAGGGAGGAATTAAAACCGAGCTAGAATTCATTGCTAATGACCTTATTTCGTTAGTTGAACGTATAGGACACGTTCTGCTTAAAGCACTGTGTTTATGACAGTCTACTTTTGACCCTGGGATAAAACAACTGTTCTATTTTGGTACTACCGTTAAATTCAAGGTCATTTGTGGGTTCTGTTTTGGTCAGCACTTCTCTAAACTTTTACCAAAGCTCAAAGCGGTCAGTCCTCAACTGATTTGTGTCTGGTAGAAATCCCGTTACTGCTAACAGACAGTCTGCATTGAATCGTTGGTTTGTGATAACAGAGAGCATACACAAAACATGTTATTATAGTTGTCGATATTAAGTTGAGCGAAATTTACGAGGTTTGGACGTATTCTGTCCGATCAGTCTATACAGCCAGTCATGAAATGCTTGTTTATTACTGAGTAACGGTTCTGCAGAACGTTATAACATTCTTTTCCAATCAGAAATTGATGTGTAACTTACCAATCTCTCCTTGTTTCACATCAAACCGACTGATTCCGTCAGCCACAAATTGTGGATCGTTTACAATTTCCTACGAAAAGAAGTACAATAGAAAGGTATAACCACTGAGACCACGAGAAACAAAGAAGAGCATTGTTTTCTGTCTGCCGCGTAAGAACTATTGTAAGTGACACTCGGAGAGAGTGGGAAATATGCGTAATTATGTGGCTATTCATTACACATTATTCCAATTTGGGTCATTCGAGTCATTTATACTTGCCGTTTTTTGTGCAACATACAACTTTGTTTGCGAGAAGTATAACAAGACTCACAGACGCAATAAACTGAAGGGAGGTCTCAAAGCCAGGAAGATGGGGGACCGGGAGACGTATAAATTCATTATGTGCGACGTGCCACCAGGGTGAATGGCGATGGGTTGCTGCCCAACGGAAGCGGATGCACGTCAATAATGTATGATTGTGTGTGCGTTTGATGTCTTGCATTTTCACATACCTTGTAATGTATTTCTTGCAATACATAACTCTCCAAGCCAAGCGTAGTTTGCTATCACAACAATTGCAAGTAAACTGAGATATCAACATATCCGAGTAGATCAGCTGGTTCATAACAAGCAATGGGTTTGTTACAGTGGAATGTGATTTTGAGTTTGTTGGGGTTGTTACTACACGGTCACCTAACCTGGGATACATTTTATTTCAGAGTGAGCCAAAAAATGCAGGTTCCACTGAAGTCAATACACTGTTTTATGCACCCTGAGGATTGAACATTCGACGGACAGAACAATTGATAAAATTAACAATTCACTTTTATGGCTAATTCATTTGCAAAATCATGGGGATTAAAAGAAAAGCATGCTGGGTAAGAAGAAAAGAGATGAACGGTACACAAGGATACACGTATTTATTGATTTGAATTGAGACCGAGCTGAGGTAGTGGATACACATGTAAGATGGAAAAAATCAACACGATGATATGAAAGGAATAAGTTTTGGAGGCAACCGATTTACATACTTCAGAATGTTGAACTAGTATCGAGCCAAGGTGACTATGAGGAGAAATATCTTTACGGTTAGGCGATTGCTTCAGGGATCTAGAAACCCGGGAAAAATGACCGGGAAAATAAACAAATGGAGGTAGATGTGAATTCCCAAGCTGGAGAATCATATTGCGTAAGGTTGAAAACAACTTCAGATGTAGAACGCGAAACGTGATTCTGTTACCTTGGTAGAGCATTGTTAACATGAAGAGACAGTGCAATTGTGTCTCAGTAGGACTTGTAGATATTTAACAGTTTAGGATCTGAGAAGGAATTTGTTCTTAAACTGTACTTGAGGATAGATATTATGACGCTGATGATAGGCTGTTTCTCTGAGAAAAAACTGAACGTTCATACATTCAGCTACAATGTGTGATAGAGAGCATGCGTAAAAATAACCAAGTAAGTCAGTACGGTTATTTGGTAGGGCGAAATAGTTCTGAATACTGGATGCCGAAGGCGACATCGTCTGCTTATTTTGATTAACTCGGTATTGAGCTCACACGAAGTGAACAGAAAACGGGGGGGAAATTGCAATTCAGAAAAACAACAGAATTCGCGATCTATGCGGAGGTTTTGTGACCAACTAGTGTGAGTTCGGAACGACTAGGGAAATGATCACGTAACAACATAATGTGAGATGATTATCATACTCTGTGAGAAGGCGAAACAGAATATTCCTACTATTGCACTTGAAAGCGTTGGTTTGATTAAGAAAATAGAAGCGATTTGTTTTAAATTTTCTATCCATGGATAGTAAAATTCAGTAGATCACCGTTTATATTAACATCGATATAGTCCCACATCTACCAGGTTAATCCGAAATGGTACAGTGCTACTAACAGTTGCAGGGTAAAGACAAGAGGAGTTAGTACTCCACGGGAATATGTGGACATGGGGAAGAGTTACTGTCGTTTTCTACAGAGAACAAGCCATAGAAAAGAAAGCGTCTTTTCTCCTGAGGTGTTTAGCACGGGGATGGTCATTGTATAAAGGAACCACTGTACAGGGATGCATACGTTTCATGAATGATGGTCTGCAACTTTGTTTTCATAGATGAAACTTAGTAAATGAAATGTTGATGATAAGTGCTCATGACCCCGACGAAAAACAGAGTGACGGGCTAGGGAGACTACAGAAAGAGTCCGGGCTGTTCAGTTATCTCAGTGGCGTGTTGCCATAGCTGGCGTGTACTCAGGCAGAAAAGAATGACACACCTGACATTATCTGGGTCTCAGAACCTTCTGGAAGAGTTACAAGGTCGCATTATGAGTCGCATCTGTTAGTTTAATTGGGTTCATTTGAAGATGTCCACAGTTTACTTAGCCTATTCAACCATGATCGTTTTTACCCTCGGATTTTGTTCACTACGTCCCAGTAGGGGTAGGAATTTCTCCTGAAATGGCTGTCAACCAGTAACTCATCTCCATCCATCCGATGCCCAAGCTTAGAAGTTGGTGGCAACAAGAACCAGAGGCATACTGGTGTTGCAGTGTTTACAACAGGTGTGTACAAACCATCACTGTCTTGGCTGATGTGACAAAGATCCATGGCGACCAACCTTTTTGACAAGAAGTAGCGAATATCAAACTACACTGTATAATGCAAACTGAGCATATATTGTTGAATATATAAATGTGTAGCGAAAAGGCGTCCAACAAAGCACATTCTTTATTGTCCAACTCGCTAGTTATCATGCCACGCGGGCGCTTGCGTTTATGAGTCATCAGTCCGGAACACAACTCGCCCAGGTTTCCGCTCACGCCATGTGCACTTCTGCCCGGTATATGTGCGTGATCCGCGCCGTCTATCGGGGGAGGGAGGGGTTGCCTGCCCTTCTTCGTCCGTTGGTCTGATTTCGTTGAGCAATGGCTCGTACGGTCGCTCTTGTTTTCCTCTATCTACGCTGGCCCTTGATC
The DNA here is from genome assembly GCA_008508345.1 of Paragonimus westermani. NCBI lineage: Eukaryota > Metazoa > Platyhelminthes > Trematoda > Plagiorchiida > Troglotrematidae > Paragonimus > Paragonimus westermani. The sequence continues at coordinate 80,498 of QNGE01002968.1, forward strand.
GTATTCCACGACCGCGTCGAGATATTTGATATTTACGCGAGTGTTGGAATAATCGCGCCTCTGATTCTGCCGTCCCTTCCCTTTTGTCTGCCATGTCTCGGCCGTTGGTCCGATCTAGTCGAGCGATGACTCATCCGGTGGCCCCCGCCGTCCCCGATCCGTTCGTTTTGGGGTTTTGGACGTGTCTCCCCCAGGTCTAGGTATTCCGCCGAGTGTTGGGATACTCACATCTCCGGAGACTGATTATCCACCACATATATATAAATGCATTAATACTTACATTTGATTTAACATCTACACATAGGTTAGGCTGTCCCCCAAAATAAGCCCACCCTCCAAAGAGGATAGCTTTCGGTCCGTTTACTAGTGGTTGAACCGTACATTGGATACTTATATTAGAAACATCGTCTTTGAGTCAACAGATTGGACCGTTAGTTTGTTAAATAGAGCCAAATCAGTTAACCATTTTCAAGAGGTGGAACCTTCAAGAACAGACGTGAAATGTTAAGGTAACTCATGGTTTTAATGTTACAGTGATTATACTGAATTTATCCAGACATTCGATTGACCAGAGTTGCACATTGCTTAGTGAACTGGTTGAAAAAATTGCGTTAACAACCAAGATAATTCAAATTTGGGACAAACGGCAATCAAACATTAGAATCTAGCCAACCACTGACCCTGTTGACGGACAGGCAACCGGTTAGTTGGCAAAACCAAGCCGAAATGAGGTATCCCATTTGACCGACATGGACTGCTCGTCTTATGAAATCAAAATCGCTTGTGCTGCTTGAACATTTAGTACACACGTGACTACTAAGACCGAAGTGGGAACGGAAAAACCTTACGCACTCGGATTAACTGATTCTGATGTTATACCACTAGTCAGTTTATTCCAGGTCTACGGAAATCATCGTAACTTTCATCGCCTACCAACTCACACAGTCTGCCCCCCAAATCAACCAGCAAAATATAGGCACCATGAAGGTCACGTGTTTCTCAAATCTGTTATCATGACAAGAACAGTACACTCAGTTAATCGGTGGCGTTGGCTTCGGCTAGATAACAGATTATGTTCCTTCAAAGTCTCCACTAAGATGTTACATGGTTAGACAATTGCACCGATAGCTCGTTCAAATGCATTGTTAACAGAATGAAGGGGACCAGGGTTGTCTTCAGATCCGAATAGCGCAATATACGCATAAAAAAAACAGTCAGGTTTGCACATTTTTGTTAAACCAAAGAAATGGTACATACTACCCATATCTATGAGTGTCTGGTAGTTTATATCGCCGGTTTTTGGAAAAGAACTGACTACAAGCAAACCATATAGTCCGTTCGTTGTTTCATTTTCACCCGCTTGCTTTTTGAAGGATGAACTGTCGGAACATAAAGATTATCCAAACCCCGACACAACAGAAAATCTGACAAACGGCCAATCCAAATATCGCGTTAAAGATACAACATCAGGATTGGACGGACGGTCTCAGAGTTGTGCCTCCCGTTAGTCGCCAATTCATCTGTTCCGTATTCCCCCAATTAACATACAGTTTATGATGTTGCATGTGCTAATGACATCAGCCAATGACAGGCTGTGATTTCTTTAATAGTGTTGTACATCCATAAATTCGGCGTCTCAATTCATGAATAACAATTGCTTACTGCTACCAGTACCAGGTTTTCTCCTTAGTACTTGCGTGGGAGGTTTCAATTCACGTACGATTCTTAAGGCTATTCGAAGTCCCTAATTTTGAGTATCACGATAACTCAATGATGATAATGTGAATTGTGACCGTTTAATAGTGATCGTACAAGTAGATTGGTAGATAGCATCAAGAAAGCGAAGGCCACTGGTTTCCTTCAAGAAGTCCGAAAAAACATGCAAGGGATGCAATTCGTGTGACAGTTCAAGAAGCAACACTTCGCGCAACCTGACCACCTACTTAGATAAATCCTCATTATAGGGAAAGATGGAGGCAGTGGGAAACGGTGGCATTTCTCAGACTCATTCTGCTGTTCACCAGTGTGTACAGTGGTGAAGAGTGTAGTCATAGATATCACCTAGCTGTGTTGAGCCCCTCATAGCTTTGATCGACCTCTGGGTGTTGGGAAAGATGGGTAACTCTCAGGTGAGTTCGAATCCAAATGACCGTTCAGCTTACAAATGCTATCGCACTTGGTCAAAACCAACTCTTTTCAACCGCCAAGTGCTTATATGAGACTGGTTAAAAGATGGAAGTCACCAACGCGCCCAGTGTTTTGTACTGCATGAATATAGACATCCTGCAATCACCCGATACATTATCAGGTTCACACGTGTTTAGATATCAACTGTTTCGGTTGACGTTTTAGCTAACGTGGTAGCTATGCATGGCAGGACACTTGTGAACTAGTGACAGGTGTTCTCTCATAAGTATCGCTGACATGGTCTTGCCCGTTTCATTTCAGTCAGGATGTGTGAAATTGTGTTCGGATTGTACAGTATGTTGGTAGGGAAAACATCGCATGATCAACATTTTCCGACCAGTTTTTCAGAAATGAACTAAATACACTGGTGCAATGTTAGCCACTTTGATCAACCGTAGTTCTAAAGCTAACTAAAGCTGACTAAAATTAACCCTATTTTAAACGTTACATACATTGGGAAACTTTGTGTCGGTCAATGTACCGTACGCATTGGCAGGTTTGCCCTGTTACGTGTCAGCCGACGCTCTATTCCTAAGTTGGTACTGTTTGCGAAAAATATGTAGGAAATATTACTGCGCATTTGAGGTGTTATTTATTTAAGACAGCTTACGGAACAAAATAAGAACGGTCACGTATGAAACTTGTTATCGGTCAAGAATCACGCTATCGCACTTCTGTGTTTATTAAGGAAACCTGGGTGTTAACTGTCTACGTATCAATCGGGTAAGTCAACAAACAACCAAGGCAGTCGAAGTGGTTCAATGAACGTTTTCTGCCTATACAAGATTGGGCTACATAATCGAATGGCAATGGGCTCGACAGTGACCAACGTTTGCTGGTGGACAAATTTTGCTCGATTCAGTGGAACCCTGTAGATTATGTCGAACGATCGATTCAAATTAACTTGATGATGGATGTCAATCCGAAGACCGTACTCGTGGTTGGCTTTCTTCCGCATGCTCCGATTCATGCTAGGTGATGTCCTGTGATTCTTATAAACAAATTATGAGGGGTAAGATTAACGTAGGTTGGTGTGCAATCGCAAACGAACGAGTAAAACACCACCGATGAGTTGTGACTCGGTCATTAGTCTTTCAGATTTAGAGTGAACAGCGGTGAACTGGTCAATGAACTAATCGGCCAGGCTGTACTGAAAGTTCTCTTAGGGGAACTAGTGGACCAACGTATTAGTGATTCGACCAATGTAACGTCTTTGTATGACAATCGCATGTAGATAAGCTTTCTATCAGCCCCTTGAATCTTTGCTGATGTCGGGCCTGTTTTATATGTCTGCTCACCAGGGATGTCAGGGTAGCCACTCTCGTGTAGTGTACAAGCTACAAACTCTAGTCCGCGTTCCGAAGCATCTGCTGAGCACATTTTTCTGGCTTTGTCTACCAAAAATTTGCCCAGGATTCGTCTATGTTTCAATTTAAATTATAGGGTTTGGCGTTTTGGATTGACCAAGTAGTCTTACAACAAACCTGGGCATTTCACGCTTCCGTCAGCCCTTATAAACAGAGAGGTGTCCAAGAAATGGAAAGATCTATCTTATTCTAGTTCCGAGGTGGAACTCACCAGCGAATGTGTGCAGCTGGACTCCTTTTTAATATCGGCCATATAGACAGATGAATTTGTGTTGGCAAATATATCATCAGCATAACACCAATTGGAAACCATCTGATCTGTAACAGTGCTGAGAATCGTTCTTCTTAACTTGTCCATGAAAATTTCTGTCAGCAATTGTCTTAATGGTGACCCTATTGCCATTCCATCAGTTCGCCTATAGACACTCTCGCTGAAAGTGAGCTGTACCATAATGGTGCATCATAGAAGCAGTTGTCTCAAGTACGCTATCGGCAAGCTGATCAAAATGTGGTCACTTTCAATAAAATCACACTACTAATCCATTATTTCCACCAGTGGCATATTAGTAAGCAGTCGGGTTACAGCATGGTAATACATGTTTCATTATAGACTTGGTTGTCACCAAGTGTATTCACGGATTCAAATGCACATTGCAGGATATGAACACAAGTTTTCCCCCGAACTGGTTTCAAGACCTCAGGAAGCCATTATGCTAAGGCATGATACACTGAATGGGCGCAGAAGGCGGTTAGTCTTATAAATCTTTAGTGAGCCATAGAAACAAGGGGTGATGAGGCCTGTAGGTCTCGTAAGTTCGCACTGAGTGGTTACTATGATATCTTGGTCTTTCAGTCGTTTCAGAATTAGTTATCCTTGGCGAATTAGATACTGCTATGGGTCGACTTAAAAGCGGTCATAACTCTGCTCATGTGGGCATTCTCGTTGACGATTTTGTCTGTAAGAAAGATGCTTTTCGGATTGTCTACCGAGTGACAAGGAATAGACCAAAAATGGTGAGATTCCGAACGTTGACCGTTGCCGAAGCCATTAGCATACGATTGCGTAACCCTGACCACTGCGCCCAGAAGAAGTTCGTGTGGGCACTTAACGTCCTCTGGCACAGAATCAATCAAGCCCACGATTTAGAACAGTGACTGCGTAACTGATAACAAACAAGCCGTCCACAACCTATATTGACCGTTTTTCTGACTCACCCTAGTTACTGTTTTCATATTTATTGTGTTGTATTCAGCCTGATTCTGAAACACAGAAAGCAAGTCTTGTTCGCTACTCTGTCTTTCTCATAAATTCAATGGGTATTTTCGAAAGAAAAGCGACAGTGTACTTGAAGTGGTTTGGAACCCTCTTCGGGCACTTGCTGTCTACGCATGGAGACCGCTATCGATAGATTACTATGAGTATTTCAGTTCTTTTTCTAGATGGTACAGTTGTTACTTTGAGGGCTAACAATCTAACACCCAAGAACCGGCTTTAGTCTGCCTTTTGGACAATTAGTATTGAAGCTTACTCTAGCTGTTTGGATCGTCCATGTACCTAGAGACAGATGACCGACTTGTCAGAGACGTTACCAGTGTGTATTTTGTCGTACGGTACACCTGAGCGCATAATGTTCACCGGGCACTACTGAAACACCAAACGCATAGACGGTGTGCAGCTAGTCTGAATAACCGTCAACATGTCGAGTGAGCAGAGGCGGTTTAATTTCGTTTACCCCATATACTCGGCGGATCCTGGTCAGCTCGCTCCGCACAAGTAAACCAATCCATGTGCACACTCGCCGTGCAATCCTGTTAGCTATTACACCACAGAGGACATCTTGAAGTGACATCTAGACACACAAAAGCGACGTGATGGCACCTAAGATTGATAAAACTACAGTTGGTTTTATTGCAACAGCACACAATGTTACTTTTTCCGTCTTTCTCAGAACGCTCCGAATCCAAACACCCTGTGTAGAACAACGTCCATCCTAGTCGGTCAAACAAAATGTTGTCTATTTATATCGATGTGAATGCGGGGCATCACACACAGGCAGGATTGGGCGTCAGTTACGAACCAGAGTCAAGCACCTTATCTGGAAGTGCAGCAAGCGAACACATGACCTAAAAACCGAACATGGAAGCAGGGAACCTTCATCAGTTATTGTATGTCACATTCTGACGTCGCAGCCATAACGACCATAGTAACGTTTTGTACTCAACGCCACAGCTCAAATTTCCGCTTTGCTTAAGCTGTTGTTATCCAGAAGATTGAACTCATGTTGTGGGTTCAGAAACAGCAGTTTGTAAGATTATCGCAATAACGATAGTGACAGTGCTCGAGAACTCTGACATTTCCGCCTTCGTTTCTGTTTCTTTTACCTATCCACGCTGATATAAGAACAGCCTGTTGTGTGCACACGCAAAGGAGCAGCGAAGCTCGACCGGTTATAGATCAGGTGATATCACCCTTCTGCCAGCCTTATTCAAATTCGCGATGAGAAATTGAAGTTTTAGCTTCCCCACATCGCGATCACTCTTACTTGAAACAACCCATAACATATGTATGTTATTTATTCGATAGATATCAATAAATGTATCGTTCGACATAGCTAGAGGTTTGTGCCCTTAGAATTCTGACTCTTTTCAAATAAACTTTAACCCGCTATTCCTACTAAAGTAGATTTCAGTAGTATCATTCAAATGCTAAAAACTTCCAGACATTAGAAACTATTCGTACGCTTGTGCCAAATTTCTGCTTACCGCGGCATGCTTCTTTGTGTAAACCAGACGTAATAATCTTCACACATGAGCGTTGGTTTGTCCTTCTTCCAAGTCAGAAGTGCTGTCGTGAATTAAACGCTACAGTTGTGGCTCACATTGTTAGACAAAAATGGTTTCCTCACGGGAGCTACATAATTGATCAGTTTATCGACTACACTCTGTTGGTATCAGATACCGCCAATTGGCTAGCCCCTACATGCATTCCACACTTTCCCCGTACTCTGTGATTGACCACAGTCCGCCCTTCATGTATGTGGTTACCCTGTAACCTTCTCCATCCTGCAATGGATGGCTGGTAGTCCACGTGAAATGACACCACAAGGAGTACGATTTGTGCTCTGTCATGTGAGCTGCTTCACTGAACGGGCACAAAAGCATACTTTTCGGGTAACATCGAAAACCGTCAAGGTGTTCATTCATTTTTAGTGAGTGAATCGGGACACTGCATGATTGATTTATAAAGATTTTACCAACTACTCTAAGGAAACAGTTTTCGCGTTATTCTGCAACTGTAGACCCGAAAGAGAGAAGCGGGTGAGGATCATCAGCACAAAAAGCAGTAACCAACTCCGGTTAACCACATCTGATCCTCTTATCACACCATGGGCTTGACGTAGTTCTTTCCTGATGAATTCGAACAGAAAAATTCTCGAGCTCGGAATACACACTGTGTACATATCAGGTGCCAATGCCAATGGAGTAGCGCATTCAGTAGAAATTACTGTAAGTTATACATCACTCTTGACCTCTGAGGCAGTGAATGAGACTTGCTCTAACCAGAATGAACGAATATGAATTTCGTACAGGAGACTGTAGTAAATAGGTATGGCGAAGCAATGGCTGGCGGATTGAACGAATCTCTGTGTGTTCTTCACGTGAACGTCGGGCCTGTTTACATATGTGATTCAATTTGTGTAAACAGAAGTGAACTGGTTAGCTCTAGAAACACCGTAGACTGTATGATCTGTAATATTATGTTATATTATCATCGACTTCAGGCAGTTGATAGTTCCAGTGGTTGAATATTGTAAAGTGATAACACAACACTACACGCCTGATAAATAGTAAAGAACATTGCTAAGTTGAGTGTGGTTTACAAGGTATTCTGATAATTTTGATCGTTGGATCAGCATCCGAGTGTACTATTAGCAAAACGAGCAACCTTCAACTTCATTCTCAGATGAGATAACCACAGTATAAACTTCCCCGAAATTACCTAGAGGGTCTCATAAGAAATATAAAAATGAGTATGGAGGTTAGTGTTAGTGCCAACGGAGCAGTCACCAAGTATCAAATAATGGATGTCCAAAACTACTGCTTCCAGAGCAACAAGTGTGGTGTGGTGGTGGTGTGTGTGGTAAAGAGGGAAGTAGAATTTTGCCAACTTTGCTAACAAGCCTATCAGATGTTTTGCTCCAAAAAATTACGCTCCCTTCAGTTCACTCACGTGTGGTCGGAGCCAATCGTAGCGCCGTCCACGGGCGCAAAGTTCCGGTCCAATCGTACTATCGTCTGATTTTAGAAAAGGATCTCTGAAGCGCCCACCCCGTTGAAGCTGTTGAGCCACCTGACGGGCAAACCACTTGCGACTGCTGTCCAGAGATTTAGACAAGTGGAACCGTTCATCCCAGACACTCGAATCCATTTTGTGACGCCTAGCCACACTTCGTGCGTTCATGCTGCCTCGTTGATTACTGGAATCATAATCCGTTTGCCGAAGAACCTGTGGGTATGGAGTAGTCATATTAATACTATTCACCTTTTGCTTGGAGAGTTGCTAATTCCAACATTGCATAATGTGACAAATTAGAGCAGGTACACCAGTATTATCAATATACTTATACTAGAAGAAAAACGAAACACATTTTTTAAGTAGCTCCAGTTTTTTAGGTATTGTATACCTATATGTTTTTGAGAGGGTTGATATTGCCGTATGAAAGGATCCCGTCAATTATGAGTAACACGATATTAGTAATTTTTTTCAGCTCACACAAGCTTTAATCGTAGGAATATGGAATTGCTACCACTCAGCTTATGCTGCTCATTCAGTAATACCTGTTTACGTGGTATAATTTATAGTTCGATTTGACAAGCCAGTAAAGAAAGAATTTGATTGTTATTTTAAAAAGCTACCTTCAAGCATTTTATAACACAGTTCAGCCAAGTGAAATAACATTACACGTTGATCACAATATAATTAGAGGTGTCAAAAACAGAAAATGACAAACGTGTTCTCGATAATTTCTCACTGACCAATGCAATTAGAATGAGAAGTAAGAATGAACTGGGCTATTTACTGGATCAAACTAAGGTCGCAATAACAATTGACTGTTTTGTACACGCGATAGCATACATCCCGTGACCCATCCGACTCTCTGAGTTTCTTCTTGAGAAGCACTAGGAATTTATCCCGATGGAATTTGACAAAATTGCAAAGTGGTGGCAAGAAACGTAAACGATGCAACCGACACACTAACCATCTTGTAGCTATCATCAAGACTCCAACAATGCTGATCGTAGCGCATAAACGTGAGTTCATAATTGAGCACAGTCTTCATAATAACCCTTCATTCAGTCCATTCTGAAGAAATACATTGCAATCGACTTTCTCTCGTTAGAACTCGTCATTAGTGCATATCCTTTCCACTACCGGTAGTTGAACTCTTGCCACGCTTTCTTGATATAACGCTGTTGACTACCGAACCATTTACCTCAAAGCAGATAGGACAGAATTTTCATACCTGTCCTCTCATGGCATTTTTGGATGTTCCTGCAAATAAATGCTAGTCAGTCTCGTTCAAAAGAAACGATATATTTAACCTTAATCGTTGTTAAAGCTCGTCAGTAGAGCGTACTCTTATCACGGCCAGAATTGTGGCCCAGCTTTCATCAGACAACCGTGTTGACCACTGTGCCGTTTACCTCACCTTAGACGCGACCAAACTACCACATGCAGACGCTCAGCTGCAGTTGCCGTTGAGTAATGTTCAGGCTATCCTATCGCCTCAGTCAGAGTGAACATAACAACTAGTATTTCTACTCCGGTTGCGATGAGCTTATCTAAACTTATCTGGACAATCGAAATCCTGACTAAGACTACATGCAAAAAGCTGTTATGGTTGAATTTGACTTTCAAAGGTAATCATACAGCAAATGAGGTAGGTCAGCTGATGCAAGTAATTGGTAGATATTATTGTCAACCTTGAAATGCACTAATCCAGCTGTTGTATTGTGGCTGCTGTTCTTTATTTGTAACGTCTTCCTTCACGTTCCTGACTGTGCCTCAGCAGGTCATTCTGCTTCTCATCTAAGTAACTAATTCCCCTGCAGTTGCGACGACAAGTGTATTGGTAGGATGGACCAGAATTTGTGACAACAGATATCAGATCACAATTCTAAGCGATTAGTGTACGCGACGACGTAACAGGTACCACCAAACTAGAGATCAATCCTAGACCGAAAACGTCTTGAGTACAAGTCACTCGGTTCACCACTTAACACTGTTCACTATGTTGTTTCGCGGTTAAGACCCGGGGCTGTTCGAATTCACGGAAGCTAGATCGACCAAGTGCCGATTAATTAACTGCACAAAAATGATGCTGACAAACCCAGTATCGTTGTTGGGGGATTTACAATTAGTTTATTAGCATGCGCCTCATTTAGTTATTGTTACTGTTACCGTTTGCATGCATGTGAATCACGTGAACAAGCTGAACTTTAACAGCCTGTAACATTTCTGTTTTGTCATTTTGACGAAAACAATTGAGTTGCTTCCAAAACGGGTTAGGTGTTGGTTGCTTCTCTCCGTTTTCCGCCTGAAAAAGGGTTTTACTGTGGACCGTAGCCTCTTCATTCGTGCCGGTAATTTCAGGTTTAAAAACGAAATATCCGGTGTTCACAGTTAAAAGTGGTCGGCTAAATAACATACATTAAACTGGTTAATGTTAACAAACATTAACCGTGTCTGCTGCAGACCTGATCGGGCGACACGATCATTATTCGTAAGCGGAAGTAATTCAACTTTTAGACAGAGTGATTCGCTTTGACTTGATGTGAGGCGAATGACACAGTGATCAAAACGGTTGCTTTAATGAGATGCGGTCAGAGGTCTAATTCTGACTTCGACGAGAAAGTGCACTGCTGACGCACTCTAATAAGAGAAGAGCTTGAGTCTTGTGCTTATTTTCAAAAGAGATAGGCTGGAGAGTCTATGAGAATACAAAGGCTGCAATCAAACGTGAGTGATGTTTAACTTGAATTTAACCAAATCTCCTATTACGCATCGGTAGTTTAAACGGGATATACATCTAAATATGAAACAAAGTTTTGGTGACTTTTTGCCGTTTGTGAACCTGTATGAAGATATGCAGTTTGTAAGTTTGTTGTAACCCCACAGAGATGAACGTTGTATGGTTTTCCAAGTCAGACTGTAAAAATACACGTGATCTTACCATAGGTCGACTAGAGCCAAATTTCTCTATGAGGCCTTCCAAATCATCCCACATAACCAACTGACACAAAACCAAATCACTAACATGATGTTGACATCGGAGGACTATGTAACTCTACTTTATTCGCCTTAAATATGCGTAAATAAAATGTTCTAGTTTGAGATGAAAAAGTGACGACTGGATCGTTCCAAAATGAAGTGATATTGGAAGAAAGCTGACGTAACGACAACTGTATTGTGACACTCATTAAGGTAAAATTATTCAATAGTCTAAGGCTAGAAAAGGGGACGCACTAATCATGACAGCTGCAATCGTGTGAACAAGCATGCATAGGTGCACACCACACGCGGTTGACGGTTCACACATCGAATCGAAAAGTGGCGCGCCCGCGTTTATGTACCACATAAACTGTGCGCACGTGAACAGCTAATCGATAGACTCACGTCAGATCATCAATTCAGAGATGAAAGAAAAACTAACTCTACTCTGCTACAGAGTAATAACTAATCTGGGTGTTGTAATGAGTGTAAAAAACAAACATTGCATCCTTTAGCGAACACCTGATGTTTGGTGGTTATTGTGTATTAGGTCAACACAGCCAGTGTTAGTGTGTGTACCGGCAATGTTGTCCTTGATGTTGTTTTGAGGCTGACTCTATCAAATTTGAATGGGATCATCTCTCGATTTCGGTATAATTGTGCTGTAAAACTAAATCATGTTTTCACATTTTCAAATAAGGCAGAATAAGGTTCTGGGGATAAAGTATGCTATCTTTTTGAAATCGATCGCAGTTTAAATTAAGACGCTTCGGTTATGCCAATTGCAACTGGTTATCGTAAAGTCCAGCTTTACGTGTAGGTATCCGACAGGGATGCCTGACGTACAGGGCAGATTTCAGTAGTCCCGAGGCGAAAAGTGATGGGATGTTTTGCACCGGTTTGCAACACACGCCAGTCGTCTCGGCTTCTGTCTGCTTCTTTTAAATAACATCCCAATGATATCACAACTTCACTGATAATTAGTGTGAACTTTACTCATTAATGTCTATTTAATACTATCGAAGATGTGACATTCGAGCAAAGCGATTCACGTCATCGTTGCATACAAGTTGCCACGCCACATTAGTATATGCTGTGTTACCGAAACGTTGTCGACCAGCCTCACGAGCACTAAACATTTTTGGAAACAATTTATTTCGTACCCGAAGGTTCACCAAATGCCTCCTGTGGACCGGCTCATTCGCCTGTTGTTCTTAGGCTCGATGTATTTGCTGGCGTGGCTGACGAGTTAAGGATAAAGATTGTCAACACGCAATGAACGTTTTCTTACAGGGTTGACAAACCTGTTGTCATCTGCTGGTACGGTTACTCACTGAATTAACTTCCTGACGTTCCGTTTAAATTTAATCATGAAATGTCGGAAAATCAGTTTTGGGCAAACGTTGCTGAAGGCTACTACACGTGATTGTTTATTCGGACACACTACTGCGGTTCACTTCGTAAACAGTGGCTCAAGCAAAACACCGTTTCGAGTGTGCGGTAAAACCGAACTTGTGTAAATAAAATTAAGTGGACCACTTTTGTTGGTCCCCATACCTTAGTCTGTCAAATGAGTGTCACACTTCAACGACTTGTTTCCCCAAATTCAATGTCAACCTGGATAAATAGCATTCTTCCGACCAGACTGAACTTGTCTTATACCCTTGCGCGTGGGCATAAACGCACGAATAAATCACTCAGTTAAGACTGACCGTAGAACGGTTTTCACGATCTTGAACGTACCTCTAAACTAACTACGGTCACAATAGAGAGGATGAACCACCATCATGCGTATAAACTATCAAACTGACGTGAATATTCACAGTCATATAGCAACATTTAACTCGGCTTGTGGCTGAAAGTCTCATTTTCTCACCCCGAAAAATATCTCAGTAAATCAAAACAAATATCTATGTGAATAAACGTAATCACTGGAATGAGCAAACAGGTTAACACCAGGGACTGCTCTCATATTGATATTGTTGTGACTATCCGTATTACTGCCATTATTTTTAAAGGCAGAATATGCTAGAGGGTTATATCTCTTGAATGTGACTTACTGATCAGTCTTTCAAAAACTAGTTTTGAAACGGATGTTCTTCAGAAATCATGAGATGTGAATTTTTTTGTTGTGTATTATCCTTGTATGACCTTCGAAATCGTTTACATTCTAGTTGTTATTATTTGTGTGTCTGATTTTGGACAGTGTTTATTTTGGGTGAATTTTACCTGTACTTTTAAGAGCTCTGTGTCAGCTCATTTTTTCAACCATATCAGGGACTGCAGACAAATCAATCAGAATACCTTCTTTGCTAGTAACAGAACTGCCACCTAAGCGCACTCATTCGTGTTGCATTTACCAATATAAATGTTAGCGGTAAGACTATGCTATCACTGAAATCCAGGGGCAAGTGCATAATCAAGTATAATATGTTATAAGTCGAACCTGCGGCAAATTAGATGGGGTAACTGGGAGTTCACATCTAATTCAACCAAAGCAGCCATCTGTATCGATTGTGCCCCACCTCTGAATATCAAGCTAGTACAGATTGCTACAGATTTCCCAGCAGTACTTGAGGCTTTTATGTTCTATTTTTTAGCACGATTCCCCGTCATCTTTTGTTTACTGTTTTTGGCCAGCAAACAAAGCAGGTGAACAAACAAAATACACTCCAACCTGCGGCAGAACTACGACTAACCAGTCGTTTATCCAAAAACAGCTCTTAAGCACTTTTCAATTTCAGCTGAATGGACGTGAAAAGATGACACTCACTCGCGATATAAGTGAACAGAGACACATTTGAACATAATGTCACATTGCAAGATATGTGGTCTTTTTGCAACATTTAGACAAAAAATAAACGCCGGTACTCTTCTCCGATAGTTTATTTTTGCCGGATATCATGAACCTACTTAAACGCTCTAACTATTAGGCTGAACAATTAGGCACAATGTAGTAGACACCTAACCGTTTAAGCTTCCAAATGTTAAATCCAGGGTCTTGGTCGATCGATATGATGGCTGGATGGTTTAATAAATTACACGTATATTCTTTGTACAGAGGGCTCAGTTCAGACTAAGCTCGAATGTGAACCCACTTACCCCAGCGCACCGACTATTATGAGAGGGTCACGTTGACGGTGCCGAGCTGGCGAGGAGTTTGCGGTCTAGTCTGCATGGGAAACGAAGAGATGACTAATTCACTTAGCTAGACCAGCAACAGTACATGTATACATGGAGGCTTGTCATGAATCAGTGCAAGAGGTAACCATATGAAGTGAATCAAAACATCGTTCACGTAACCGAAGTGTTCATCTTGGTCTGAACTATCGAATTCTTCCATTCTTGAAATTTTCCGATGCATATGTGCTGGAGGATTGTCTGATAATTAGGACAGGATACCTGACAGTGAGATTGCCGTGACAATCTTTGAAATTAGTGGTTGTGTATGCACTCACTGTAGGTCACATTGACTCTGATTGCTGCCGTCATCTTCATCAGTATTCAAAGGACACAAGTTTCCCTATCACATGTCTTTCTGAACAGTACAGACCGAATAATTTTTGCATTAATTAGTGAGTCACATTTCCGGTGATTATTCCTAACGTCTTAGGTTTTCATTTGGGTTGGCTTTGTTCCCAGTTCTGTTGAGACAGACAAGTTCCCGGAGACCATTTTCCACCTAATCCTCCCGCATAGTATCTTCTCGTCAAGTTGTGATGTCATCACTATCAACACAAACAGCAGTACATCAGTGGTTCCCATTGATGCTTAACTACTACACGACCATGAGGGGAAAAACAAACTCTGTAGGGAAAGATAGAGGGAAAAAGAAGTGGAGCTGAACGGACCTAGCTACTAAGAATAGCAACGTCTGTATTCAAACATCCACAATCAAGGTGCCTACACTTTGGAAACAAGCAGCAGAGCTGTGAGGAAAAACAAAGCCTCATCATCACCTTTCACTGACCCACGTCATTAAGTGCAAGAACAACTCGGTCAAACAACAACAACTGTCATGCCACTGAGCCCAGTTAGCAGCCATTTCACATAGTGTCTCCAGTCATCGACTCTGTGAGTCATGAGATTCACAACTCGGCAGCAAAACCTAGCCTACACTGGCTAGATCCAGTTCATCATCTGTCCACCTTGCATCTTACGCCAGTCGACTACAAAATCGACAAAGAGTGCTCGATTTGAAAGATGACTGGCTGGCAACCGTAGTACATGACTTGACCATTTAAGTCTGCGTGAAAGCAAGGACTGAACAATTCTTTCGACAATCACTACCAAACACCTGCTTCCTAACCTCTTCGCCGTTCACCGGTTGATGCCACTCGGTAACAGGGATCAAACGCAAACACTGGTGATCAGATACCTGAAGACAGGTCATGTCTTCTGCCCTGAGCGGTCATATTTCGCTGTGGCATAGTACAGCCTTCACACTTGCCTTATATATGCCACCCATAAGACACCGAGAGATGCCCCCTGTCATCAGAAGTGCTGTAGATTAGCGAACACCGCCATAGCCTTGGAGATATGCACTTCTGTTTCATTCCCTACACCTCCGTTGATGTCTCTAACGCAGATTCCTAGGCACTACTAGTGAGTAACCCCAACACGAAGGGATGGTCTCCGTCGTCCGAACAAGCTGAAACAAGCAAGCCAAGGCCTCTACTTACCCCTCGTCCCAGTAACAAGAAGTGCCGGCAGGAAATCATTTGGATCAGCAGCTCTATTACGCTTAAGAGCCGAAATACAACTGCGGCCCTCAGTCTCATTGAGTGGTTCCAAATCTACCGACCAGTGTTACTTTACAAGTCTGTATTGGAGACCCAGTGGAAACAGGCCAGTTAAACTGACACCCAAGGTATTCCACCCAGCACCCTCACCTTCTGGACTTGATATGGATGAGTGCGCCATCGGCCTGACCAATAGCTTCATTGAACTACGGTCGTCTGAGTCCAGTAGCACGGATAAAATTGAGAATTCCATCAGTATTTCCTGAAGCAAAAGCATCTTCTATTTCCCTGATTTTCTCTTTTAGCCAAGCCTCGCGATCGGTTACGATCAGACTACGTTTCAGATTCTTACGAACATCCCTCTTAAACATAGTGTTTAAATTAACAGGAGAAATGTTCCTTCTGACATCCAGTAGTTCCAGGAAATTCTCTGAGATTTAAAATCTGTTCAGCCCACAAATCATCATGCCGCATAATACAGTACATAGTTCATGAATGACCTCAAATTACATGAGGCACTGAGGATCCTCGGTGTGAGAACAGCTAAGCTCCTTTTTCAGATTGGTTTGGCAATTATGTTTTACTGACGGCATAGCCAGTCTTCTAGCAGCCAGCCATTGTCGCTGGACTCTTTGCCTAGCAAGAATAAGAATAAAACGGTAACGTAGCAACTTATGATCTGATTCCAAGTATGTGTTCCAATAAACACGACGGCTTTTAATAAAGTCCTACCACCTACAAATAACAGCTTGTGGTCTACCTGAGGCCAGACCTGATTCGGAAAAGGAAGGCGCCAAGTATACCAGAGACGTGCAGGACGCTTAAAATTAGCTTATTCTCAGCGCACAGTTGCAACAGTCGTCGCCATTATCCAAAGGATGTAGTGCCATCCCAAACCTGCCATCGAAACAAGGCTCGGCTTCATCAAATCGACTGACCTGGATGTTTTCGTCTTTGGCGAGAATGACCAAATCAGAATCATGTGTCGACCGAAGGAGAGTGGCTAGATCCGAGTAAAAGACGCCCTTGATGCTGGTGTCACTACAGTCAATTGGAGCCTATGTAGGTACAATGAAAAGATTTAGAAAAGTTTTATGTCTGGAGCTGGTCTTAACTGCGTCTGTCAAGCGGACGGCACGTAGTCTACTACAAACAGGAATCCAATCTTCCACTGTGGTTGAAGTCGTCGTGTAGGGGATTATATCTACTCCAGTCTGACCGGTAGTTTCGGCCGTGGGGTCACCCCAGGTGCACAACCAGTATCGGGTAGACAATACGGGTACTGTTAATTTCACATGTTGACTACTGTTCTGGATTCCGGACTCCAAAAGGCAGCAGATATCAATACTCAAAGAATCTAGCATCCGTGCAAGAGTGGCCTGTTGACCTGTCTGTTTTACATTGTGATTGTTGGAAGCACCCATATTCGCATGTCAGGTCTCAGCAAGAGACGAGGGAGATCAGAGGCTGAACAGTAAGAGATGGGGCTTACCGGCGCAGTGCTTCTTTGATTACGCATACCTGTTGCAAAAACTAAGGAGCAATTAGTGAAAATGAGGATCAAGAGTTGTGATGCACCCGTCCGGATGTCTATAAGGTTACCAAAGATGAGGCATTCGTCAA
>QNGE01002969.1:0-51764 GCA_008508345.1 Paragonimus westermani
GCAAGACATCTTACATGCTACTATTGGCTTTTTTCAAATTTTCAGGTAAAAAGCTGTATTCTCTTACTTCTCCAGCTCACTGTTAATAGTGTTATGTGCTCCATTACTGTACATACAATTTTCTTTACAGCGTGGCACAGGAGAATTTGCAAATGTTGATGCGTGTGGTGACTAACGACTTTTGCATCCCGGATTTCCAACAATTCACCTCTGTGATCGAAGAGCTGTTCCATTTGTGTCAGGACAATGAAAGTGGCAAACTAGCCAGCTACATTCCCCAGTTGGAGCGTGTAGATCCGAAACTGTGGGGCTTGTCAGTGTGCACCGTGGATGGACAACGGTGAGTATTTAGAGCCGGATTGCGTTATAAATACCCACAAGCTAGCTTTTAAATTTTTGGGAAGGTAGCGAATATCAGATGTAAGCTTGTTGGTCTTTTTCTACGAAATCCAATGGCATCAAAGAAAAAATCTATTTTTAGATAAATAAATTGAACTTACTTACTTGGCGACCCATTCATCAGGTACGATTGAGGATGTATTCGCCTAGGTGTTGAAACACCATGGAGCGATCGAAATGAAATCTGAGGGAAAACAGTTTGGTAGTACACGAATCTTCTCATTTTTTAAAACTGTGATTAAGAAGCTTGATTGACTGTGTGAACAATACGGCTGTTCACTGGCACGTATTCTGGAACGCTTTGGATGCGCGATCAGTTGACCGAGTACCCACATTGCACAGCCTACGATGGTTGGGTCACGTACTCCGCAACATGCCAACTTAGTGTTCACCGTACCTGGCGTTATACAATGAGTCCACCAACAGCTGAGTAGAACCAGTTGGTGGTCAAGCAATAACGTGATAGAGAAATATGAGGTGCTTGAGTGTTCTTTTGAATACAGTGGTTTGGTGTTGCCTGGCTGATTGGTGTCCTCCTGCTTACTCAAACTGTTGGTTGGAGAGGCTATTCTGAATGGCGGTGTGCCTCAATCGATGTTATGGCTGCACCCATACCTTTTTTCGGTTGTTATGCTTAGTTTTCTGTTATTGTTGCTACTGTTGCTATCATTTTTGCTGTGTGACGTTTTTGTAAGCATTTATTGTTTTGTGATATTCCCCGTCACTGTTTAGGTGAGGGGTGACATCGGGCCACAGTGCTTTCTGGTCAAGCTCATGGTTATTCTGATTATGGTGATTATGGTAGGGTGTCTCTAAGAATATAACACCGGAATTCCAGTATAACAACAGAAGAATTCATTTCCTATTGAGACTAGGAAAACTGAGCTATCTGATGGTTGGGAACAGTGGTGGTGTTGTTTGTAGCTCGGGNATTTACGCACTGATGATGTCACCTCGCCTGGTGATGAAACGTTTGCAACCTAAATGCCAAGCTCGGCGAACATATCAATACCAAAACTATGCTATCAGATAGAAAATAATGAACGAGCGTTGTCCAAAAGCACATCCGAACAAATCGTTTGAATAGGATTCAAAATTTTGACGATCATCAGTTTGGCTATCATCGTTTAAAACAGGTCTGCATCCCGCTAGTAATTTTTGACGTTCAGGTGGAATTTGGTGCAGCTATTGGTAGGCCATCCTCTAAAAATACCAGAGGGGCAGTGTTGTCAGAAGATGAGGCAAATCCAGGAGTTAATTTAAAATAAACCCCACACGGAGTTGAAAAAATGTCTCTCTCATTATCAGCTCCATATTCACGATAGTCCGCGCAGAATGACAGAATTTTGACGGAAGGAACTCTACAGATAAACAGAGGAAGTTAACTGCTATAGCTACATCGATATATTTCTGTGAAAGCTGAATAGCCCGATGTGTGTTTTTCATCTAGCGTTATGTGCGCCGGCCTGCTGCAAACGGTTTCCTAATGTGTATGTGAAGGAACTAAAACGAGACATTTCTCAAAAGACAAAATGAGGTTTGAGCATATTTCGTTTAAAGCTGCCAACCTTAGCGGACCGAACTAATTGCAGTCCGCACTTCTATGCCGTATATTTTGTAGACCGTGCTTAGACTTCACATAAATGTAGACTACTAATCCACTAACAACTCACACAAGTCTCAGTGAGCAATTGATAACTCGATCAGAATTTTGTACAGTAACGGCAAAGTACCTCTAGTTATAACGGACAGGGTTTCGCATCGCTGACGTTGTGGGATCTTCGTTTTTTCATCCACAGCGAGAAGCATGACTCACAGAACATTTTTTGTCAAAAACAGCTCAGTACGCTAATCTTGTGACTTCTACCTATTTGTTACGTTTTCCTCTCTCGGTTCAATTACTCTATTGGTGGTACGCTATTCTCCCTTGGAACTCTGATTGTCAGTCGGTATTACTTCATCAGTTTGCGCGTAGGCGATCATTATGAAATTCTTCCAGGTGGGCTGTATTCCAAAGGATGCTTATTAACGTTTCGTAGTTCACAACGGCGAAATCGAGCAGATCTTCTTGAGAATTGCCATTGCCAATCGTCTGGCTCACTTTTATTCAATGTTGCATCACTGTTCGTGAGTGTCCAAATTTTGTGGCATTTCACACACGTATTAGTGTTGTCACAAACATTCCACAGCCCTGTATCATTCTGTTTTCTCAGAGGCTTGAGTTGTTCGTTAACTTTAAGTCCAAAGCGTGGATTATATGCTTCTCTAATGCTTTAGCTGAAATTCTCCATAGCACATCTCAATTTCACAAACGGATCAGTTTTCCTTGTTTCATTTCGGTCACTTTAGTGCTGAAAACGAGAAACCAGTTCCATTAGAGCGAATTAATCTTCAAACCCGTTTATGTGGAACAGGTTAATCACACAACAGTCACTCCGCGGACTGGTGACTCGGAAAACTGACAGGTATGCCATAATCCACTGAAAGCCTTCGGCGCTATATTGCTCAGAATGCTGCCTGATGATGCGCAACATTGATCCATAGGCAAAGAAAAGCAAAAGATTTGTTGGGTCTGTCGTTCAATTTAGTTGAACAGAGAGGTTGAAAGACATACAAGACCGCAGTTTCTATTGAGAGCAAATTCGGTCATCGAAAATGTATTTCTTTCCCGTTCGCTAATTGGGAGGTTTTGATCAAGCAAAACCAGTCGGTTTCATATTGATGTGGCTATATACACCTCTTGCAATCACGCTGTGAAAGCGGATCTGTTAGGCAAAGTGATTTTGTTCGTTTAGTAAACATGATGTTATAGAATGTTATATTGCTGGCCTGATGATGAATAACCAGAGACAGAATGCTTGCTAAGTCACCTTTTACTTTTGATTAGCTACATTGTGGGCGAGTCAATCCAACGAGCCGAAATGCACGAACTGATTGATCAATCTGAGTAGGTGTTAGAGGTAACATTGAGCTTATTCCGCCAACAAAATCCGTTAGAATTTCATGTTTAGACAGTTTAGATGTTTGAAAAAGTGGATATAGTTTTTATATTGCTTTTGACGACTTAGTGTGGTCCACTCAGTGAAGTTTAATCATTCGGACGTTTTGTTACTGTCTCTGGTTCGAGTTCAGCTGAATCCCAGATTGTTTATAGTAGGTTCTTTTCCAGTAATGCCGATACAGACAGTTAAGTTAACAGGATTGTCTTTTAAATTCCCCGACGTCAGAAAGGGCGGCCAGCAATGCTTGGAATTTATGAGATACCATTGATAAAATTACAGCGAAACTGTCCTTGCACTTTCAACATGGATTAACAATGTGCTGAAGTTATCCAGTGTTCAAGCTAGAGCTAAGGAAATACCACTTCTTGGAATAGCCGTCAATCAGAAGGAAATGAGCTCATTGAAACAAATAGGTGTAAATGAAGATGAGCACGTCTCAAACAATAAGAGATAGTCAGTGAACACTGAAGATGAGATGGGAACTGATATTTGCATTTTCTGCATTCACTCATAGCACAGAATTAGTCATATATTTGTATCGCACGCAGCAAAAGGAGAAAAAACGTTTGGGACTGACTTTCTATAAATAAACCAAATATACTTCCATGAATTTGACGTTTGATATCACATCAAGCATATAATGTCAAACATACCAAACAAAATTCGGCGAATCCAACGGTGGTCAAACTGATTGCCTGTTCGTCCTGTTGTAAAACGATCCACCAGCTAACAGAAAGTGCGGTTTTAAATTTGAAAATTGCCTTACCTTATTGGGTTGAAGAGTCCTACTTTTAGCCAGGAATCCGCATCAGTAGGTTCAAGGAGATGACGCAAATCACAACCCGTTGATGCTGATGGATATTGTCCGGCTGATGGGTTCGAACAAGGCTGAAACCGCTTTTGTAGCGCCGCGTTGAGAGTTAGTAGGTAGTCCCCAATCATAATTCACTTCTTTATCCTTTTTATTGCCATAATATGTGTGGGATTTCTGCACGTCGCTGATGCAAAAACACCATGCACCCTGTTAGCACACTGGAAGAGATTAGTGAGCTGCCGGTCACGTGATCGACCACGTCAAATCTGACCATTTTCGCGGCCAACCTCCGGAGCTTCTGGATAACGCGACTAGATCACCCGACCTGGGCTTATTCATTTACTGTACCGCGGATGTCATGAGTTGTCGCGTCAGGTCTATTGGTCAACTAACTGTGTAGGTTTAAAATTTAAATCACTCATGTCTTCAAAAGAAAGAAAATATTTAGCTTTCTAAAACTGATACCACCAGAACAAATTTTCCTCCCCGATTTCATATCTGGAGTCATATTTGAGATGCAATGCTCCGAAACTTCAGTATTTGTCCAAGTGTACTTATTAGACATCAAACAACTAATTAAGTTACATGGAGCGTTTCTAGAATGCGTCTGGTCTTTCGTGGCTTCTTCATGGTTATTTTTAACATGTAACCACAACGCCGTTCTATGCTAATTTTGGATGGAGCAAAAAAATCGTTTTCTTCCTTTTCATTTTGAATGTCTTCAGCTAAAAAATTCGGGGATTTGAGTTTCCAGCCTTCTGTCAGTGCGCATTTCATTGTTATCAGTTGACTTATCATTAGGATTTTTCTTATACAACAGCTTACGAGACCTCTGTGGGAACCGGCTATCTGTTTCAATGCATATAAGTGTAACCGATTGTATTCAAGGATCAAGGTTATCAGTAAGGACTGGATAGCTTTGTTCACGAAACCGATTTCATCCTTCACATTTACATATATTCTCCATTGCCTTCATAGGATGAATCATAATTTTTACCATATGTTTAAATTTTGTACTGGCTGCACTGCAAGTTGTTTTTTTGTCAAAATCCTTGAACCTCGATAGGTCCATTTATTCCCCTAATACTAAACCTCAGTTATTTGTATGATCAGGTTTCTTTAACCTGTATGCGAGCAATTCACTACATGGAACCTCCAATGACTAAACAACCGGTAGCGAGTTGAAGATGCTTAGTGCACATGTCCTTTTAAACCTCCTGAACTTTTGGCAAACAAGGGAACTTAATTCAGCGGATTTTTTAATGTAAATTTGGACTCGCTGGGTTCCTTTCTTATTGCATAACTGGAAACTGGTCAACTTTTGCCGTGGTACGGCTTCATACCAGGGTGCTAACCATTTTGGTATAGGTGTAACAAAGCTGGCTGGGATCGGGCAGCTAGCAACACACACAGCCCTCCGGTAACCTTCCATTCGCTCATTTACTATGGGACTAGATGATTCGGTCTTTAACTGAACTGTTGCTCATTAGACTAGTTAAGTTCACATTGTGTAGTCTACCGTATCACTGTTAATCCGTTCCTGCTTCCCGTAGTCTATCATTTCACCAGTATGTTTTTAATGCTTGTTGAATTAGGTCGTCACTTTTTGACTGTTCGTAATTTCTCCATTACTTACGCAACACCGTACGACAAAGATTTACCACAGCATTTTTATTCTGTCATACTTCTGTGCATTGCACGATTCTCGAAAAATTGGCCAATCTCAAACTGCTCACGATCAGTTTCTTATTTGACTGCATAGTACCTCACACATTCTAGGTTATTGTTACTTAATGTGATGTTGAAACCAGTCGCCACTGCCATCTGGAGTGCTAATTTGGGCAATTGATACTGCAATGTAAACACCGGGGTAGTCCTGTAGTCTAACTCGTCGTCTTGGTGTGCTGATCAGCTGTAACAGCTGATCAGAGCACATGTAGTCGCACTAACTCTATCTAAACTCAGGTATACAGTTTTTTCTCAACAGTGACATTTAACCGCTTCGTGAAACTGCGTTTTGCTAACGCTCTTTTGTTCGTTTCTTTCTTTCTAGCATCGCGTTCGGGGACAGCACCATTAACTTCACTCTTCAGTCTAGTAGCAAACCTCTGACATACGCCTTGGCTCTGACAGAACTTGGCCCGGAGGTCGTGCATCAGTATGTTGGTTATGAACCGTCCGGTGTTGCGTTCAATCAAATCAGCCTTAATCCTCAGAGTAGGTGTTGTTCTAGACTGTAGTCGACAGTTTTTCCTAATCTGTCCTTCAGACAGTTAGTGACTGGACTCAAAATGTGAGGGCGTCATGTTTGGTGTTATTCACCACAAACATTCTTGACTGAAAGGGATAAGTGCTTGACACTGATACTTACCTCTCATCTATCTATAAAAAAGAAAAATCCACGACCCTAACTTTGAAAAATCAAACTTATTCGATTCTCATTATCAGTCATCCACTTTCCAGTCCAATCATCATATGTCCTTTAGTACCACCTAATGTGTGCGACTGATTACGGACGTCGATGGGCAGACTTTCCCAAACCGTTTGCGTCTTCTATTCTCAGAGATCACGTTTGGTATCTGTAGGGTTACATTGTTCTCACTGTCGCATCATACATTCATCTTCGACCGGGTGCAACTTTTGTAAGATATGATCTCAGCTGTCAAAGACCATTAGTGTGTTTCATTTTTTACACTCCCTGTGTGACTTACCCGCCTTCCTTAAAGAAGTAACCGGTCATTGATCGTCGCTTTTTTATTTTCCATTAATAGATTAACGTAACCACTACAGTCATCCAGAGCGAAACACGTAGCCACTTTCCATATTCGGAATATTGTTTAAAGTTAGTTGAGCAGGATGGAAATGGTTCTTTTGCTTTCGACATGATTGAGGTTTATCCCCCTTCCCTTAGGCTAGAGGTTCACACTGCCCTTGTACAAAAGCCGGTGGAACGTTTTCTTTTATTCGTTCCCTGCCAACTTCCAATTAGAATGGGGAAAGACTAATTTGATGGACACTTGCCTTGACTTGGGCACTATATGGTTTCTGAGGGCTACGCTGACAATGACTTTGATCATTTCAGGTGTGTCTTGTCAGACAGGCCAAAGGATGGCAGCCAGACGAAAAGGAACTGCACTCATAGTGTTGCATGTTGCACTACTGATTACGTAGAAATGTTTAGGTAATCAGGCACGAACCCGTGAGTGCGCAGCAGAACTATTTTTACAGTTGTGGCACTACCGTCTTTCGAATCAGGAAGAAAGGAACTAGTAAAGGTACCCCGAAAAAAAGCGCTCTGACCGCCCAACGGTTAACCGTGACTGCGGGTGTATTATCCAGCATGGTCGAAAAACATTCGTTATTATTCCAAAGCCTGATGTAACTTCTGATGTTCTCACTGGGCTAAGTATTGCTCATAATAAGACACTATTGTCTTATTTACTACGCTCTTGGATTAGACAAACCCTTCACTGTCAAGTGAATCAAAACTTTGAACCAGTGGCTACGGGTATGACCTCCCAAGAAAACTCTGTATCATGCTGTCTCACAGGCTTTTGAATCAGGGACTCAGGGTGTGGACTCTCAAATCCGCGACATAAACGACCGGACGGTAGGAAAAGTAATCGTTTTCCCGATAGCGACAGTATTCACTCTGTGAATTTCACCTCTTGCTTTGCCCCCCAATTTTCCTACCTCCTTGTGCCTCCGTGTGGAACCAAGACAGTTGACAAACGTTGGCGTTTCCATTGTTCGCACGCTTCGACAAGTTGGTCATCAAGCTGTTCGAGCGAGTACTCTTTCAAGCTTGGAGTCGTATGTGTACTGTGTGTCGGAGATGCGAGTCTAAGATTCGAACATCGCTGTTCACTTGAGCTCACCTCCACATAACCGCAGATTCAATCGCTTCTGTCTCAGGGTTTCTGGTGATGCCGAAGCTGAATTGAGTTTTAGGGCAGAGCAGTGCTTTCTCGATTGAATCTCAGTGGACAACCGCTAATGCACTGTCAGAACCGATACACCG
This sequence comes from Paragonimus westermani, assembly GCA_008508345.1. NCBI lineage: Eukaryota > Metazoa > Platyhelminthes > Trematoda > Plagiorchiida > Troglotrematidae > Paragonimus > Paragonimus westermani. The sequence goes on from QNGE01002969.1 coordinate 8,237, forward strand.
GCTAAAGTCCGTTGGTACAAATCAGGCAAGCGCTGTACATTCGATATAATCGCGTATGCTCCAACGAATAACTGTTGGGGGTGCTACAAATGATATGTTCCATGACGTCCTCGTCGACCGTTCAAGTAGACTGAACACTTCGTTATCCTCATGCTAGCTGCAAATTGTAGTGCTCAGCTTCGTTGGATTTCTTCAGCGGAGCGGCGGATGGGTGGTATTTTCCGTTCCAGGGCGAAAGACTGCTGTAGCTGTGCACATCTCATGGTATCTGTATTCCGAGCACCGCATTCTAACAGAATAAGAGGTGCTGTGTTACATGGATACCTCCCTGGGCCTCTCAAGCATGGACACAACTCGATCACATAGAAGTCAGTGACAGGTGGCGCCACTCCGTTGGAGATTGTTGTGTATTTTGGAACAATCACCCGAACTCAGACCATGCCGTTGTGCCTACCCGTTTTGTTTTGTCAAGAGGCCATACACTCGTAAATGCAAAATACACCATTGGTATTCGGGCGAGGGGAGCGTAGAGGACGCTTACCGGAGGGTATCGGTAGACAAAGCGCCCAGTTCGAGTCGGGTGAGAGAACCTGATGCTCATTGGGAACAAATCACGGCAGTGATGGAAACTTGCTTTGATGAGGTGTGTTCCGAATGAGCTGTGCATTTGTAACAGAACTGGATTTCTATCACTTTGATAAACCTCATGAACAAGCGCAACTCGATTCCACCTGGCTTTGAATATGAGGGCGACGGTCAAGAACCTAAACACCAGCTGACCAAAAGCGTGCACAGAGATCGTGAACACCACTTAGTCGAACAGTCGAGAGATAGAACTGGCCTTATTATGTGGGAATAGCAGGAGGCTATTTGTCTTGTTCCGTGGTTGTGCTGGCTGTGAAGTAAGTGTGAGACTATACATAATGGAGATGAACAAAATGAGGAACAGTTCAGTTGGCGTCAGCCAGACCATGTAGACGACGGGACCCGAATGCTCAGTTATTGCACCCCAAACGGCTGTCCATCGGAAGCAGAAGTGGCACTGAAGATTACGTTAGTGAGTTGTAACAAGGCTCCTGGACCGGATCTCCTCTCTGCTTCTATTTCCAACGATGGTATGAAGAAGTTAGAAACGGAAGTGACAAAACTCCTCCAGACGATTTGAGAAACTGGAGAGGTACCTACCTCATGGATGGAGTTTATCCACAATGATTCCTGTTTTCGAAAACGGGTCCTGACGTCTGTGTGACAACCACAGAGGCATGAGTGCAGTGTGTGTTTTGTCCGAATAGACCAGTCAGGATTTCGATTCGGTCGATGTACCGGTTGATGTTCAGTTTGTTCGCGGCGCTAGATTGGTTGACATGGAATATGTGAATGGTATTGTTTTACTTAACCCCTGCACCGAAGACACGCCGACTATGCTGAACGAGGTTGTTGGTCGTTCTGGTTTGTACGGAATGTGTTTCACACCTTCAAAGTGTAGACTGATGTTCCAAGACCGTATGATTTTCACTGTCAGGTTCTTTATTACGGGTATTGCAATCCACTTGAGACCGTGGATAGTTTTACACAGTTGTATGGCACTGTTTCGTCAGCTTGTATTATTGTTGATGGGATATCGACGAGGATGGGAAGGGCACAAGTCGCGTTTGTCAACCTCGTCCTATGTGGTATGCAGAGGACGTTGTGTGTCGCTAAACGGAAAGGTATATGATGCTTGTGTGTGTTCCAGTTTTGTTTTGTGTTTCGAAAACACGACATGTTTGCACCGACGATATGAGCGGACTTGTTGTGTTTGACCATGGTTGTCCGCGGCGATTAGTCCACATTAAGTGGACTGACGTGGTGAGCAGCACGTTTGTTCTCCGGCGTGTATTCCTGGACGCTTTGGATGCGCGATCAGTTGACGGAGTAATCAGGTTGCACAGGCTGTGCTGGTTGGGCCACGTACTCCGCAACATGCCAATTCGGTGCTCACCGTACCTGACGTTATACATTGAATCCACCAACAGCTGAGTAGAACCAGTTGGTGGTCAAGCAATAACGTGATAGAGAAATATGAGGTGCTTGAGTGTTCTTTTGAATACAGTGGTTTGGTGTTGCCTGGCTGATTGGTGTCCTCCTGCTTACTCAAACTGTTGGTTGGAGAGGCTATTCTGAATGGCGGTGTGCCTCAATCGATGTTATGGCTGCAATCATACCTTTTTTCAGTTGTTATGCCTAGTTTCCTGTTATTGTTACTACTTTTGTTATTATTTTTGCTGTGCGACGCTTTTGTAAGCATTTATTGTTTTGGGATATTCCCATTTACTGCTGAGGTTAGCGGTGGTCTCGGGCCACGTTGCGTTTCCTGTGAAGCTGTTGTTCGTGGTTATGGTAGTGTGTCTGGTCCCTGTGTGTTGGACACTTTGCTCCAGGTTGTAATTTTCACTGAAATGTATGTGTTTGTTTAGCTTCAAATCGAGAGTTTTTCTGCCCTCTTGGCGTGGTGGTCATACCTGTGTGGTGTTTTGTTTCGGTGGGCTGTGTTGATCGCGAACTCAGTCTTTGCAGGTTCAGCCATGTCAGACTGGTCAGATGAGAGCAGCCAGACGAAAAGCAGTTACTCACGTTGTAAACGATGCCGGTATGTTGTGGTTTAGCTTGACTTGATATTTGCTCTTGCTTGGTTTGGTTTTGTCTGTCTATGACTTGTTTGTCTCTTCAGTAGTATTGGTCTTGTGTGTTGATTTTATTAACGTGTGGCTCTTGAGCTCGTGCGTTGTTGTTGGAACTAGTTGTTGTTTCGGTTGAGTGCGTGTGTACATGTGTGCCATCCATTGCCTTGTGGTACAGACTTTCGAGCCAGAGGCTATAGATGAGGGCCCTAATCGCTCTGCTGTCCAGGTCTGGGCGTCCTGGCAGTATCCAAAGCCCGCACAATCTGTGGAGATACCCTACGGACCAAATACCGTGTTACATCGACCGTCGCGTTACCCTGGGTCGCTCTATCTGTTGTTTGTTGTAAGGTGGGTAGGTGAAAATATGTTATTGCCAAAATTTCCCCTATGATCTCCCCTAATGATCCCACCAGCACTAATCCCGAAGCAGACCACGCTCACTTGAGTCTCAGTAACACGACGACCAACCTGGGACGCAAGACACTCTCCATTGATACATGGGCTGTGTACACGCCGCTGGATCGATGCAGCACTACAGGACGTCCGGAATGCTGTAATTCACTCATCCCTATGTAACTGGGCCGTTATGGTATCGACGTAGCAGCCTTGGTTGAGACAAAGCTTATAAACCAAAGTAAGCTTCGAGAAGCAGATGCTAGGTACACCTTCTACTGGATAGGTTATCCAGCAGAAGGTGCTTGGGAGCATGGTGTCTGTTTCGCTGTTGCTGATCGCACCAATGCTATGATGGTAGACGAACCGCATGGTATCAGCCCTGGAATCCTGTCCATGCACCTTCGTCTCAGCTGAGGTAAATGTACCACACTTATTAGTGTTTATGGTCCAATTGTGTTACACTTATAATACAAGCACCAGTTCTCTGGTCATCTGTCCGCCACAATCTGTTCTGGGTGGCTTGAACGTTCAAATTGGGCGCGACTCGGTAGCTTGGCCGGGATTCCTGTGACCGCACGGCATTGGTTCAGTCAGTGAGAACAGTGGTTGTTCGCTCTTTCTGTGCTGCTCACGAGCTGGCTATCGCAAACACTCTATTCCAGCTCGACACGAGCGATATCACGACGTGGAATCACTCACGAAGAGGCCATCATCATTTGCTTGATTACGTGATTGTGCAGCAGCGCGACATTCGTGAAGTGTGTCACGCGAGTGATGCGCGGCGCTGAATGTAGCATCGGCCATAGGTTGGTCAGGACCAAATTGTTTACCCACGTATGCAAGCCTGTTTATTGCTGGATGTCAAACGATTGGAAAATTGCAAGACGAGGATTGCTTTCCAGCGTGCCGTTGCTGCTCGTCTGCAAGGCGGTCCCATATTCACTACCCTTGGGGGTATATGGCAACAGCTCAAGGAGCAGATAAGAGCAGCAGCCAGTGAGGTGATCGCTGTCGAACACCAGAAACGTCCGAACTGGTTCGAAGAAAACAACGTGGCCATCTTCAGCTTAGTGCGAGAGAAGACTAAGGCACTTGCGGCTTCCACAATGGAGATTGACAATGAAGACAAGAGACATAACCCAACCTCCAGAAGCTACTTCAGGTTTTCGGCAGTTTTTCTCTTTAGCGCATTAAAATTACTCATTCATATCAGGACAGGTTCAATATATGCTCAGACTTCTGTGCACACGATTTTCCTGACGCACCTAATGCTCGTATTTGTGGAGTCTCTGTATCTTTTCTTTTATTTAGCTGACTATGAATCCCGCTGACTTATCAATGCTCACAGGTTTTCAGCCATACCTGGACACGATACTTCTGAGACACTAGTAATTAGGAAACGTGTGGTTTCTTACACACCGCAGCGTAGAAAAAGTAGTGTATCTTGTCCGCCTCGGTTCCTCATAGGTCATGGTGACAAATGATAAGATGTAATGTAAATTTTAGGGATGAGGCAGTGCAATGCATCGAGGATGGTATCCACTGTCTCTTTTTTCAAGCAATTCCTTATTGAATTATATGCACCGTAGGAGATTAGTTTGAACAGTGAGCAAAAATGGGAGATTGAAAACTCTGGGAAATCTAGTTATACGGTCTACCCATGGGGAACGCATTATTGTGCCACGGTGCAAGAGAGATGTCACATTGGAACATAAATGTCCACCAAAGGGTTACTCTCCTTATCGGATACTGCGTGAGAAATCCAACAGGAGTGTCAAGACGATCTTTTCCTTTCAGAAGGTATACACCATACTGCACTGCTATTCAGCTAGGTATGTCGCCCATGCGTTTACCACACCGGGCATGAATCACTGTGACCGCGATAGCTCGATAAAACGGCAATCCGGTCAAACAATGCCATCTTTAGCCATCTTTGTGATCCGGATTATCTCGTTGCTAAAATTCCATTGCGTATCTTGCTGTTGTTATCACGAGCGGCAGACCAAGTCATTGGACCGTACAGTTTTAATCATCGTCCAGTATAAGTACCTTTATCCCACCGCAGACCTAACGAAGAAGCAATTCACGGTTTGTCTTGTGTTGTAAATGAATTAAGGCGTGGTAATGACACCAATCATTGACTTACCGGTAATTGCTGACAACTGTCTTCCGTTAACTTGATTTAACCAACCGATATATTTCGATGACCGGCAGGCCACCTGCAGTTAGATTACGTAACACTCTCCTTTACTTACGCAAGCACTTCTGTGATTACCGACTGCTCAAGCCTGTTCAAATCTCACACGAATACCACACCTTCTGTGAACTAGGTTCTTCTCCAATCGACTCAATTTCTCCGTGACCCTCTCAGGCCTTGTTGCGTCGCTCTCTTAGACGCCTCTTCCGATGGCCGCGGTCCACACCATTCAGGACTGTTCCTACCCATCCCCATCAAGTATCCATTTGGCTAGTTGCATTTAAGTGCAAAGTACAACTCTTCCCGGATCAATATGAGCTATGGCGAACATGAGTTGGTTCATTGGAAATTTAATCAGATTGATGGCGAACTTCACCCGCGATGAGTGTGAACCAACTTTGCATGACTTCAAGGAAAACCAAATTTCCGATCCGCAGTCCTTCTTGTCTCTCTGTATTCTGCATCATGGGTTGATATTATCAGTGTCGACTGCCGACAAGCAGCATTATTGGATGTGAAAGCTACCTTCCGCGCCTTGATACGATTCATAAATAATAATCTTCCAAGAAGCCCTGTGGGGCTTTTATAAGCATCTGAAGCTCTAAGAAATCCACCTGCATATCAGACCACAAACCACATTTTTGGTCTCAATTCGCTTTCATTCCTTTCTAGAGAAACAACCCCTTTATCGTCAAGATTTCATTCTCCGAAATCTGGAGTCCACTACCCACGAACCGTTAGATTTGGCCAGTCTGGAGACAACGCTGTCTGTCCCACGTCGTTGTTGACATTCTATTGTCAGTTTTGCACGTTCCAAACTGTACATCTTCGGTAGATCGCGGACATACTTTGAATTCCATCCTTTTAACTCACCGGCATTCGATGTGTTTGCGATCCTTCAACTTTTTGTCGTTTGCTTAATGCATTCCTTAAATCCTGTCTGATAAATTATCGGTGATCTTAACAGCGTCCCCAAGCGATATCGATCGTGCACTACTCCGATTCCACCCACCGCGTCCCAACTGGCACGCTATTGTGACCTCTGGGCTGGGTCACTTTGACTGTTCATGTACACTACGTGCACCGCAATTAGTGAGGTTGGCGCCGAAAGCGAAGTTATCGTAGACAAGCGATTTCAGAATGCGCTTCCGCTACCCAAAACGAGTGTCAGAGATTGCAAAAAGAGCACAGTAGTCTAAAAACTAGGGGGTTTGTTCGTCATTTTGGTGTCGGAAAGACACAGGTGTAAGCTACCTTGAAAATGAAGGGGCGAAATTTAAATATTCCGGAGCATGGACGATATGACTAGATGAAGGCTAGAACTAGCGAGAGATGGTCAACATTCCACAACACAAATGTGCACTTGTACGAGTGGCTCTAGCCTGTTCTTCTGTCGGTAGCAATACAGTACACGGAAGCTGTTTATGATAATTGTATGAACCTTTTGGAAATAAAGCCTACCGTTAACTTAAAGATGCTCAAACAAAGGGGCACATGGCACAGATGGTCATATAGCGAACACTTCCGAACAGCAAAATAGGCATTGTGTTGATAACTTGCACACTATTGGTATGTCATGTGATTTGTGCTCCCACCCATAAGAGACTATTTCCCAGAAGAAATCGTTTCTGGTGGTTTTCCTCAGCGGACTTTCCAGGGGCTACTTTCAATGATCTGTTGGCTTTACCCTTACGGGCCATTGATTGGCTACGTTACTCGGTCTTGTTTCAGGTGAAACTCCTCATGCAGTATTTGAAACATTCGAATATGTTGATGTTTCGTGAGGGGTCAGTTAATTTGTGAGCATGTTGATAAGTTTAGGACTGTTTTCGTTCAGACTGCTTATGAGGCATAGTGCCGAGTGGCGCCTAACGTTTTTGTGTTAGTTCTTTTGTCTGGGCGAATCGCGTCCAACGTAGACTAACCGAGCGTTCGATAAACTTACATGATCTGTTGGGTTATCACATTTGGTATCGATCAGTGCGTATCTTATACTTGTTTCTTGATATCTACACTAATTTTATTAATTGTTTATTCACAAACCGAAGCAGTCAGGTGATTGATGCGTACTTGGGTCTGTTTTTTCGGATTGTACCAGTTATTGTGGCGCGTTTTGCAGTTCTAGATTTAGAGTTCCATTCCCCGGTGCTCTCCAAGACGACAATGGTTTACGGCATTGGTATTGGGATCAGCCTGTCACTCTAACCGAAGGCAAAGGACTGTGCGAACGTTGGTCATTATAAGTGGTTCGCCTGGCACCATCTTTGATTTCACTCACTCAGCCCGTGCGCTGTATAAACTAGTGAGAATAAGATCGAAAGAGGTGTAAGCAGAAGTTTTTGCTGTCCAGCCAGCCCATACTGGTGGGCTTGATTTCGGGCTTTAGGAAGCATGGGGATGTTACTTCTCGCTTACGAAAATAATGCCACTCTCCAGCGGCTAGATATAAATTATGGAGACATGGGTAGGTTATCAATATAAGGGTAGGGAAAACAAGAGGGAGTGAGGTTTAGAAAGAGTTCAATTATTGAAGTAGATGTTAACACATTTTATCCAAGTGAAAAGTGTAAACGAAATTAAATGTCAGCTGTACCGTGAAACAGAACTGCACTAAAACTTTCAGCATGACGCAGTAAGACCTCATAGCCTTCATCCTTGTGGGAAGAATGCGTGGTTTGTCCTATTACGAATTGACTTGACTGCGCCCAACGCACTCACCGTCTTTTCGTTGGCAGTTCGTTGTGGGTACCTATTCTTATGCGGCTAGCGCATTCACAGCTGCACTCGTCACAACGTCACACGGTTATGCCACCACCACGCTTATCGTGCTCTTAAATCCACAAGGGCGGAGCCGTTGCTCATTAACACTCACGAATTTCTTCGGAATTGTGTTCTATGAAGCAGTCTGGCTCAAGACCACGTCCTTCTGTTGTCTGATATCTGCATTACAATGTAGAAGATTTCATTAAACAGTGCTGGCGTCACAGCTCCGGATGATCTTGGTCTTAATTATCTGTCGTCAGCCGTCTGTGCAGGCTGTGGACTCGGGAAGCTGTGACTACCACCGCCCACGTAGTCTGTGCGGACAGACTAAAAATCGGTCTGGGAGAGTCACGGAACTCTGTGTGCAACCCCTTTTCGGTGTGACCCCGCATCAACTCACCTTGTTTTTTCCACCAATGTTCGTTGGTTCCACGTAGCCGATCCGTGAGTTGGCGACCAACGTCACCGGGTTTGGTTTTTGCAAGCGGGTGACATGTGGATGGTAGGTTGGATCCAGTTGATTATTCGCGTTTGCAAGTCTGTTTTCAGCAGCCCAACTGTCCAGCGACGAAATCTTGGTGTTAAGCTATCTGCGAATTTATTGATGAGGATAATTTTTCAACATGCGATGGTTATTCGTTCCAGCGGAATTCCTGCACTTCCTACCCTCGACGGTGCGTCATAGCAGTTATGGGACCTGTCACGACAGCAACACGTCTGAAAACCTTTCTCCAGCGGTGGATAGTTTTGCAGATTTTCCCAACTGTTACTGTGACTGGAGCTGCCACTCGCTGACAGTGACAAAGAATATTCCAGAAAAAAATCTATCAAAAGAAACAATAGCGGAGCTTACAAATTAGGGCAAAACAAATAAAATAATGCTGATCCGGGCACGCCAACTACTTCGGTTCACAGCCCTGTCGAGTCAGGTTTCTTATTAGCGATTTGGGTTATCACAAGGTTCACCTCCGTTAACACCTACCAAATTTGCTCAATGGAATATTCAAATTTCTTACAATTCTTGACCATATTATTGTTCGAACACACATACAATCAAGCCGATGAGGGTCAGGTTGATTCCGTACAGTTGCACCACTTCTGCAAAACGAGTTTATTTTGCTTCTACAGCTTTGTCTTATTCTCTTGCTCCTTTTCTTCACATTTTCCGTGCTTTCTTCAGTCGTCTTTCTAGTCACTGGGGTATGAATTGCACTCCACTCACAGTTGGCCGCACCATTCGAGTTCACATGGTTTTCTGAGCCAGCCCTTTTCGTGTAATGTGAGGTCGGTGGCTCAGTCGTGAACACGGAAATGTGACTGGTTTCTAAAATGTGGTCGTGGCAGACAAATCCACCGCTGACAAGCCATAACAGGAGTGAAACTAGAGTATAGTGTTTCTTTTAGTCAGGGATAGACTGAAACGTTTATGTGACTACGAAGCTGCGATCAGATGTGAGTGAACTTCAGTCTGTTTTAGAGAAATCCATTGCCACTTCTTGGTGCTTCAGTCATTTGCTTGCAGCTAGCCTGCACCAGAGCAAACCGTTATCGTTAGTTTAACAGTGGTGATTTCAGTGGACAGATAGGTTATGCATAGAAGTGCCGCTTATAGATACACTTAGTTGTCGAACAGTGGTGTGGCTAAAAAACCTATTGAGGTCACAGTATGCTCACTCTGCAATCATGATGATGGTTTATGGACATGTGTCTTGGTCGTTCGTCACTCGTAGTGGTGTTCATCAACGCTTTCCGATATGTCCCTTCCTGTTAAAGTTGGTCTTGGACGACCTTCTGGAACGCGCGCTTGAGGAATCCAGTGAGCCTGGTGTTCAGCTTGTTCTTGGCCGTAGATTGGTTGACATGGAATACGTGAATGGTATTGTTTTACTTAACCCCTGTACCGAAGACACGCCGACTATGCTGAACGAGGTTGTTGGTCGTTCTGGTTTGTACGGAATGTGTTTCACACCTTCAAAGTGTAGACTGATGTTCCAAGACCGTATGATTTTCACTGTCAGGTTCTTTATTACGGGCATTGCAATCCACTTGAGACCGTGGATAGTTTTACACAGTTGTATGGCACTGTTTCGTCAGCTTGTATTATTGTTGATGGGATATCGACGAGGATGGGAAGGGCACAAGTCGCGTTTGTCAACCTCGTCCTATGTGGTATGCAGAGGACGTTGTGTGTCGCTAAACGGAAAGGTATATGATGCTTGTGTGTGTTCCAGTTTTGTTTTGTGTTTCGAAAACACGACATGTTTGCACCGACGATATGAGCGGACTTGTTGTGTTTGACCATGGTTGTCCGCGGCGATTAGTCCACATTAAGTGGACTGACGTGGTGAGCAGCAATGCAGCTGACCCGTGAGTGGAACGTGACCACCACATGCATTGATGGCGATCTGTTTGGCCTCTTGTACCGGAGGTTGCCCGAGCGTGTGCCAGAGTTTCTCTTAAATGATAGTTATGTCGAATGCAGTGTCTAACTGTAACCGGACTGGCTGACCATTGATATGAAGGGTTATGAACTTACGCCGGCTTGGGGCGTTGACTTGGGAGACTGCCATCGACGTCTTTTTGTTGCCGACTGTTGTGGTTCGTGACTTAGATCGCGACTTCGATGTGGACCTTGAACTAGCAAGTGTACGTTGCTGACCTGAATGATAATATCCTTCTTTATGGCCGACCGAATTGCATTGCCGACATCTGTGTTGTTTGAATGGGCAGAACCTGATGAAGTGCCAGGCCCCACAGTGCCAACATGCTGCCGGAGGCTTCTTCCCAGTTTTCGGGCTGTTCGGGCCGGATAGTGTATTGTGTGATGGGCCGTGGTTGCGCCACTTGGCAGTAGAAGGATGTTGGACCGCACGAACTTCGGTACGACCTTGGCCCCCAGACTGCACCAGAGTGGTGTCATGCTTCAAGCTTACCAGTCGTTGGTACTCTGCAGCCATGTCGTTCAAGGTGAGATTGGGTTCCTGTTCCATACAGTTCAGCAACCGCGTGCGCATATCAGCCAACCTTGGAAATTGGTGACTGCATATCAGCATCAGCAACTTGAATTGATCGTCCGTCAGGGACTTTAGCTTTAAGCGTTCGCATTCACGATTTACCAGTCCAACATGCGTCAGAAAATCATCAGAATCGTTCATTGCCAACTTGAGACATCCGTAACGAATACTGAACAAAGAAGATTGATCACCGAACAGATGGATAAGCGATCTGATGGTATTCTTGAAATTGCAGTCTCGAGGTTTATCAGGCAAAATACTGTTGCAATACTTGTCTAATTCAGCTTCACCGAGCTTACGAAGTAGCTGTCTGACTTTCCATTCATCGTCGTGGCCAGCGAAACCAACTGTAAATAAATCCTCATAACGCTCGAACCAAGTGTCAAATGTAACATTTGAATCAGGATCGTAATGGAACTCCGATATACTGTTGCACATGGCATCAATCGACGGTGCGCTCATAGCTGTAAGTTGTGCGGAGGTTTCCTTGGACTTCGCAAGCATCTCTATCAGCTTAAGCTGCTGCTCCAATAACAATTCCCACTTGGATGGGTCCATAATAAACTAACAAACGTCGCCAAAAATATTATATCGCGGAGCGACCGAGTGGATGCAATTGAGCTGGAACGATTCCTACGACGCAGTGATATAGTACGCACTGTTTTACTCCAAAGAGTCGATTCCCCCAAAGCCGACTATGAGGGGGAAACACTGGTCTCCCGAAAAGAGCGTTTATTGTCTCAGCCAGAAATTCCGAGTGCCGAAGCCCCCAGTGCTGAAAAGCCGAAGTCAAAGTACAAAATGCAGCTCTTGCGTTTTTATAGCTCGTCAAGCGATCGGGTGAAAAAACAAGCTAACTAGCGTCCAGTATGTGAGTTGGCGCCCGAGATAGAAAAACTGTTGATACATCAAAGGAATTCGGCTTTACAAAGGACGGTAAATGCTCATTCCAGTTAGTGGACAGATTTTTAGGGGAATGTGACATCCCCCGCATTTTGTGTTTCATGTCCAGTGAAACGTTTCAGCAAGTTCATCTCGGAAGGGAACGCTAGAATCGGATTTACATGGTTAATAATGTATAACCGTGCTCATGCCATAAATTAGACTTCAGCCTTTGTAGCATTGGAATGAGGTTGCTGACATCTAGTCCATTAATCGAAGCATCGCATGTGCATACGGTTTTGTCCCAACTCAGTGTGAGCAGTAACTCATGGTATCAGTCGGCCTAAATATTGAGATATGTAGGCTGACTTTGTTTTGTAATCATGTGGTCAATCCTGATCTCGTTTTGTAATCGTTACAAAGAACATTGTTGGCGGTAGTTCTCGGGGGTTCCGTCATCGTGAGGTTATGAGACGTTATATGATACTGTATGCTTGTGCCGTCCTTTACGCTATATTCGGTCCATACTTTTCGTCACAACTACTTGGAAGGCCCCATCTCTTTGCATTGCTTTATTCATTTACGCTTATATTGATGACTACGACTATCGGTTTTGTTGATTAGGGTGCTACTAATGACGGTTGCACAAGCGGGGTGAACTAGATAACACTTATGATTTCGTTATCTGTAGGTAGTTTTCGTCCTAAATAATCGACACCACAAGTACAAGCGTGTTGCCAATTCTTCGGAGCCAATATAGTTCGGAAGCAACTGAAAGTTGCCTTTATGTAAAGACCAACTGGGAAGTAAGCAGGCGTGTTCTTCTAACAAGTCGTCATGATCAGTATGTGACAGTACTACCGGTGCTGGCAATCGGGTTTAATTTGAAACGCCATTCTGTTCTTTTGACGGTGTTGCACGTGGTATGGCATGTGCTACGGCGCCCAAAATTTATCTCACCCACTCCACGGAAACAAGTGGGTTCCTGAAGGGGGCACAATTCAAACAACGTACTGACCTCCGTTGATCAGCAAGCCTCAGGATTACCTTTGCAAAGTAGCACTCGTAGCTACACTTTTGTGTTTACCCTATATTATGAGTCATTTTTAGTTTTATTCGCAATTTTCATCATATCGAAAACGTACACAGAAAGAAAAGGTCATCCAGAGCAATTTATTCTCTCGGTCTTCCATCATTTCTTTTGACAGAACGTCCACACAACCCACTCATCAATCCCGGCGCCTTGGCTATCTGCAGCATCTTACAACCGCACTTAAGTCCACCAGACAGATTTCGTTATGTGGAACGCAAATTTAGTCAGATGGCAGGTGGACAAACACTTGGATTCAACAATGCGGTGTAAGCGTTACCCCTGTTGTTTTCCGTTTGATTATTGTATGCACTGATGGACGGTGGACTTTTGTTTTTCGGTTCACTTCTTTCCCGTCGTCACCACTTAGATTGTCCGTGTAGGTCCAAGCCAGAACAACTGAGGGAACAATGGAGAAATACGAAAGTTCACTTGAATCATGGTGTGTGAACAAACAGTTGATTAGTTTGTCCATCAGTAGGCACAACAGTCAAACACACCTTTCATTTTCATTCTGAGCATAATGTTGGTACAACCCAATAGAAGTAAAAATTGAAAAGTTTGTCCGTTTGATTCTGATTTTTCTGTGGATTTCAATAAAATAAACCGAAGTTGCGTTTCAAAAAGGATTCTAAATCACAGCGAAACAAAGTATACAGGTCACAGTTTATTTGCTGTCACGACAACATGAAGGGCACAAATAGAACAGAGTGATATCGTTGAGGCACAGTGATCCGTTCTTACGGTAGCTAGCGTTTTGTGCGTACAGAAACGATTGTTTGCGACTTTGGTGTCACCGTGTTGGTTAGTGAAGTGTGATCTTTAAATTTTCGTCTCTCTATAATTCGTTGTTGTTCTGTTAATCGCTCATTTGTCCAAATTCGTGACGCGCAATGTATGTTCAAGTTCCTAGGTGTTCGAGGAATCCGATGGGGACCACTCAGCCTAGGTGTAACTCAATGTGGCACCCAGCTTCTATCAGTTTAATGACACGACGTTTTGCTGATGCAGTCTTGGTTTGCATGGTTTGTGTTTATGCTAGAAATCCATTGACCACCCAACTTTGGGATGTGTGCACATCGGAAGGGCAGCCACGTAATCCGTGGGCTAACTACATTGACCAGCTCGCATATCTCTAAACAAACGTGTTTCACACATATATTCACGGTTTGGAGTGTTCAGTTGGAGTCTGCACGCTCCAAGGAAGAGTTTTTTCTGCGTTAGTTCATGTTCCCCCATTTTCTGTTTGTTTCATTTTGCAAGACTGCTTCCAACGTCTGGTTTCAGCCAACTTATTGGTGCATATACGCAAACTGATTTTCATCAAAATGTCCCAGTTTTTCAACAACAACATTAATCACTTACGTTTCAACATTGCATCCTTGAAAATGACCTAATTGATTGGATATTTCACTATTCCGACCGGGCATGTGCTACCGTTCTTTGTTACCTTTGATTGAGAAGAAAGATGACACGACTGGATAATGTGTATGTGATCCTTAACTAGTATATGACGCTTACCAAATAAGCTGACAGGCTAACAACTGACTGGAAACAGCAACCGATTTGTGTTCACAGTTGTCTCGTAGTTTCCAAAATATTACTTGGCTTTCGTATGGCCCAAAAGGATCCCAGCGTTCTGCTACGTAGCTTAGATTAGTAGTTCCCAAACGTGGTCAGCTTATCCTTTTGTTAGCATCCTAATCATGGCGTCCTCAGCTCTAAACGCATCCCCAACACCGCACACAAAGTTACTAGGGCTTAACTTTAAGTCTGTGGTTCAAAAGTATACACAGCCTCTTTATCGATTCTCGTGTAGTTTTTCAACATTACCTTATCATGACTTCAAATCGTACCGCAGCAAGCGATATAGCCCGCTGGCCAAGACTGAACTCACTGTAGTGGTCTTTCAAACAACCCTCTTTCAGAAACTTAGATATTTCTAGCGCTTCGACGCGTAAAACGTTTTGAAATCTCGGGTCCAGCTTTTCTTAACTGTGTCCGATGGAGAAGTATGATCTCATAACTAGCACAAACCTACTAGAATGTGTTGCTATACTTAATAATTACTGTCGATGATGCCGTTTAACAAAACGTAGCCAAATGTATAGCTATAAAATAAGAAAACTCGTCTTAATTGGACTATTTCAGTGGTTATTAATTACTCGACGTTACGTCGGCTTATGAAACCTGGCAAATGTGGACGGGATTAAAAATGCTGGCAATTGATTTGATCATGTTTTCGTCTAATGGCAAATTTTGTCATCGGCTCTCGCGTTATATTCCAGCGACTGTGTTGCTTGTAGACCTGAACGCCACTTTTAAGTGGACACCACAACGCTGTAGAACGTTTTGTAGTTGGATTACCATGCGTATTCCTTTGCTCCTTTTGTAAGACTTTCATAAATTGTATATAGGGAGACGGGAAAAACGATTTTAAAGACGCCCTCACAAATTCTAGCCCACTCATTCAAGTCATAATTACACAGGCTAAATACCAATGACATTTTTGCTGTATATTACGTCCAGTTTTTATGTACCATTTTTAGCTGATGAATGTTCTACCCTGTTCTTTTGTCTATTTCTTATGCCTCCCAGGGTTACGGATAACTTAGAATTAGAACACATTGCTGTGGGATTTTCTTCTACACTTCGGAATTCTTACAAAAACGTGATCCCCCTGCCTGTATTCCGACGGTTCATGAATGACTGTTGCTAGTGGTGTGTATTGGGTACTTTCGGCTGATTTCCTATTAATTAATTTAATGAACAACGTAGGTTTCGATTCTGTAGAACGTCGAAATCAACGAGCAACACGTAGTCGATAGTACCACGTCTTTGTGCTGAATGCGAGGGACGGAACAATGCCAATAGGACTAATAGTTAACGTCAAGTGACCTAAATGTCGCTGGTAAATCGAGCCGTTCAGGTATCAAAGGCTGTAGAGAGCGTTGCCGAGGATGATTTAATGTGACATTATATAGGGTAATAATAAACAAGCTAAATATGACGAACCTCAGTTGTTCTTCCTTGTAGAAACTGCAACTGCACAGAACCAGTAGACTGGATACTGCGTAGTGCTGAGTGAACACTAAACAGCTCACCCAACACAGTCCACAGTAATGTAAGAATCGGACTGGAGACGGAATCAGTACATAAGTTGAACAGTGTGCTAATTTTAGTTTACGCTACTGAGAAACAAAGCTGATTGGATCTATAGCTTGTTTTCATCCCGTTATTGTGGATGGACGCAGTCCACCGCGGATTGCCAATTTGCATTGTCTATGGCCGCAAGCACTCGAGATAGTGTTTGTAATGTTTCATTATACTCACCCTCAATCCGATAAACTACGACCGGTTTCGTTCTTATTTGGGCTTATTAGGTAGACATAGCGTGAATTGCGGATACAACCGACTGTCTCTATCTGATGAGTCCAAATAAGAACGGAACCGGTCATGGAGTGTCGGATTGAGGGTGAGTATCACGAAGTATTACGACCTTGTGCTGGGATGATAGCTGCTCCTTGGATCAGAGGACACTCTAATGGGTCAATAGAAAAGATGAGATGGTTCTAAATGATAGTCAGTCTTATTGCATCATCCAAAACCAAAGTTCCCTTTGTAACCAACAAGATAATGTCATTGATACAGCAAAACATTAACGAACCGAAAGCAACAATTTATGAAAGAACCGATTAATGCGTTGAGTACAAGTGATACACAGGTGAACTAATGTCAGTTGTAGAACATGAAGTAAGTTGCACATCAATAAACAGGTCATTGCTTCAATTAGTCGAATATAAAAGTTTGACAATATGACTTCGGACGTAGAACAGAAGGTGCATAGAAAACATGAAAGTGTGAAGTACGAAGAAAAATGCGTGACCAGTACAGTTTGGTCCTGAATCACTTATACAGTTCAAAAGCTACATACACTTCAACAAATCAACAAAAATGCTAGCTACCGTTCACAGTAGACTGCAACAAATCCACACGCTCCTCCGAAAGACAGCATGACTTTCTAGCCTAACTGACTGCATGAACTAAGCGGATTTTGTTTGTTTACTGGCTTAGGACTTCCTGTTGGTGGCAGCTCTGTCTCATAGTTCTCTGGTAGCAGATTTCATTGTCCGTCTATCGCCCACTGGTACTAATCAGTAGTTTCAGTTCTTTTTATGGTTTGTGACTCGACAAAATACTCGTCTGTATTTAATAAGTTGGAGTTTCTAACCTTTATGTCGTACATTTGAGGTAATTCATCTGTTGACGTTTGCCCTATGCTGAAGTCATCGGCGTTAGCAAAAATCTTAGGGTCGTTTTCTGTGGGTCTTCACAGAACCCAGCCTAGTTGAGTTTTCGCTGCGTTTGTTTGGTCCTTATTCCCAGTCCTCCGCTCCACTATTCGGTGTGCTTCGGACAGATCACAACATATGAACATCTAAATGGTGTCGAAACGCAAACTGTACAGTCTTACATCCGTTGAATCAGACAACCGATTGGTTGCAGTGGCTAGTTTAATTATCCAGCTGACCAACAAATGCTCGACTGCGGGGGCCTGGCTTACGCCACTTATTCTTGAACAAGCCTTATCACATTCTGCTTTTATAGGATCATATAGAGCAGTAGTGTTTAAGCCACACACGTCCAAGATCAAGTATAGCCACTCGACTAAATTCTTGTCGATGTGCCTCGAGGCAGAGCCATTATGCAAAAAGGCCTGTGCATCTGCCATACCACTGTGCCTTAATAGCTGAAATGAAACGAACCCTATTCGAACTTCGTTGAAATTCATGAAAGTGAATGGGCGATGCGTATTTTCTGAATTCTTGGAGGATTCTCCAGCCTGTACGTTGTACGTTATTGATGTTTGCTGTCGTTTGCCGCAGTCAGACACTGAACATCGAATAAATACTTACATGATTCGGTACTGTGGTTTTCTCTCAAGCACTTGAAGCAGCATTTATGTTCCCTTAGTGTCCTCCTGCATTCGTCCAACGACGGTTTTGAGAATCCTGGGCACTTCGGTACGTTGTGGTCAAGCAGACAAAAAGCATTTGACTACACTCTAAAGAAGTCGTATCTCGTGTCCGGCATGGTGGGAACGATAGGTCTATTGACCATGTACTAGAAAGCATACCATACTCACTACTAACAACAACGGTTCGTTTATCTACAAAGGTTAATAAGTATTTACATCATGTTTCCCTGTCCCTCCCTCTAATGCTGTCAACAAGTTCAATGCATCCATCCTGCAGATTCGACCGCAACCGCTCTGCAGTGTCTAGTTATGTGGTCGAGCTGTTTACCTCACCCAATCTCCCTAGCCGCGATAGTGTCAGTCGGTAACTTTGTATACGAGTAACCAACAAATCTATATTATCATTCGGCTGCACTGAAGGTCGTTTCTGATTGCTTGAGAAATAACGTGATTGACTAAAATGCCTGTCAAAGATAGAAATTGCCTCCGAATAGCCTAGGTCATGATGTAGCAGGATACAATGCCTGATGGATTCTCGCTTTTTGTCTTGATAACAGTGAGAGATGGGAGGGTGTTTGAAATTCATCTGCTGTCCTACTGGCTAAATTTATGTGAAAATTACGCAGTAAATATAAATATTCTCCTCGGCAGCCATCTAATGTTTTTTTATCTCTAACCTTGAAAGCTTAGTCCCGACAGGATCGTTCTAAAGGAAGAATATGCTATCTCGTCTTCTGTTGGCGGTTTATTGTGAACCTTGGGGCCATCCGGATTTGGACTTGCGACTGCAAGCTGAAGTGATATTGAGACAGGACCCTACCTCAAACCTGAAGCCCTCTTCTGAATCCAGCGTATGGTTTCCCAAATGCACCCCTTTCATTCCTAGATTTAGCTCCCCTTCAGCAAACTCCCCGTC
Organism: Paragonimus westermani; assembly: GCA_008508345.1. NCBI lineage: Eukaryota > Metazoa > Platyhelminthes > Trematoda > Plagiorchiida > Troglotrematidae > Paragonimus > Paragonimus westermani. The sequence continues at coordinate 27,136 of QNGE01002969.1, forward strand.
TGAATCGATGTTATTCGTCCGATCAGGCAGTGATACCGAGAAAGAGGCTAAAACACTGCCAGACTTCCGTACACTTCGTATTCTTAAAAATGAGGTCTCTAACATCTCTGTGGCTATCCCTAGTCCATTTTCCTGTATAACTCTAGGGGCCCTAAACGCATTAGAGTCATGAAACTGAGAAAAAATGTTAAGGCTAGGATGGGTTGAAGGAGGGCCTAAAAATATGAGTCGTTAAGAGAAACAGGATGACTAGGGATGTGTCCCGGGTACGAAGCACTTGAATAAGAGGTACGAAATTGTTACGCTCACCATCCACACCAGCGTCAACACGGTCGTTCAGGTAGGGAAGGGCCTGTGAATCACTGAATGCAAGGATGTATTCGTTAACTGCGAAAACTGAAGGTTCATGAAAGCGAATTTCACACTGGCCATCCATTGTACCTGTAGCCAATTGCTTACCGGTTTACCATTGACATGAGGAAGCCGGCCACTGGTCTGTCCATATTTCGCGTAAGAAGCTGCATTACGCCATTTGATAAACTCGGTTAAGAAGATAGGTTATTGCACGAGCGTCTGTCTAAGATATTTGAACCGAGGTAATTAGGCTGAATCTTCTGCCTTCAAATCACTTGCAGGGATTATGCAGATTGCATAACCTTGACCGGCTTCTGTGTAAAGAACCTACACCTTGTAGTGAAGTTCCTGATCAGATCGCCTCTTCTCACTGGAACACGTGACAAGGGCAGTCTCATGCCGGTACTGCTCCTTCTTCCATGGAGGACAGCTATTTAGGTGGAAGTGTTTTGTCAGTCTAGTAGTGCTTTCCGTCTACTTTCACTGTAATACCCTTCTGAGTTCCAACGCACTAATGTATTTCTTATCTTTTAATGGCCAAGGGTGGTTGTTTGAGAACGCGCATTCGATCGTGGCTGTTGAGTGTCAGGAGCTACCGTGGTTTGGATTAATTTCGAGTAACGCTGTATCGTGTAAAACTACCCTGGTAGATAAAGTGACTTACTTGTAGTTATAGAGCTGATGAGGGAACTGAGCCATCGTTAAAGCTTTTGCTATCCTTATGATATTGACGACAATCAGTCCGGTCATATTGTGTTCATCATCATCACAGACAGCAAAACATCAATGGTTCTCACTAATGCATAATTGACCTGTTCTACTTGTTTCGGTTTCCTCGAATGGAATCTCTTTATTCCGTACTGCGTTTTTCTTTTGCCTCCTGTTCATATGTCTGCTCATCCTTTGTATCGTGATACGATGAGACCCATAAATTAAATGTAATTTGCGGAAGCTTTAAAATATATCCTGTGTCTTCATACCTTTGTTTGGGCCATGCAGTACCTCATCATTTCAGCTTTCCACTCCAGATGGAACTATTAATTCTCTGACCGTCGTAACCATGACTGCATGTTATTGACTTTAAGGCACTCGATGTCTGAAGCGGGGATTTGTTTTCTAACTCTTCGCTGGTGTGCTGATAAATGAGTATTTGCTCGAAGTCTGTCGCTGTGGATTGAACTGACTGTCTGTTCGGGAAATTTTGAACGTCAGTATCAACTGTGACCTGCAGCTTGACAGTCAGTGTATAAATGGGCTTTTGCGATGTGCCTTTATAGATTTGGTTTACAATCTCAGTTCGCCGGGTAAATTTCCAGATTACATACCACAAGAAATCCGCTACCATGTGGCATACCACTGTGATGTACAAGCTGGATGCTGTCACGTTGTCCAAACTTAAGCATGGGACAGTTGTGTCAACGGTAAACATTCGATTGATAACCGGGCCTTACTGTTGTTTGGCTTCCGCAAACCAACTCAAAGCCAAATTGTTTCGATTCAACAACAGCGTTGTTGTTAAGATGTCCATGAAAACATTAACCGCGCTCATCCACTGCCCTCGATGTTGGACTATTGATTAGATGCAAAATATTTAATCTGCATGTGTACGTCTGCGCGAGTTATCCCATTTTGTTACCGAAAAAGTTGACTCATTTGCAATGATGATGTAAACTAAGGTCCGTTGTATTTGACCATCACTTTGTGGGGTAGACAACCGGCGAGAATTCGACTGTGTATTTCAACAACGCACGTTTTCTAAAGTCCTCAACAAGCATTCGAATAGTAAAGTGAAAATAAGTACAGTCTGTGTTTGACTAGGCGCACAGGTAGTCAGTCCGTTAATAAAGGGAAGCCAGCGGTTTACGGGTCAGCTGGGGACAGTCCTGTCGATCTTTGGTTGACCGTACTGCTTTCTCACGACCTCACCGTCCTCAGACTTGTTGCGTGAACCGGTAGTCCAGGCTACCGGCCCGCTCTCTGTTCTACATCGGCGTCTCACCGATCAACAGTTGCATACTTTTGATTGTTGGTTCATTTGACCTCGAAGTTCTGCTAACCTGTTTGTTTGTTTACTTCCCGTTATCTCATCGGACCATCGTCTTATCCGGGATGTTTGCGCGTGTGCCGCAACCGTGACTGCAAGTTACCGCACTTGCCGGTTCATAATAAGAATGGAAAATAGATGTGCATCACAACGAGACTTCACAGCCCCACTTCGTATGTTCCTGGCTAGAACACGCATAGCAAACGAATGCCAATTTTGCCGCCACTTTTGGTACCTAGTCACTGCACTAACTTTGCACTATGATGATGCAACTTCTATCGTTGTTATCACCAGGTACAATGACACCATAAAACTTATCGTTAAAGATTGCCTTCAACTTTGTCTCCATTTATGTGGTCGCCAATTAACTGTATCAGAAGTGGAACAAGCAGTTGCTTGTAAATTTATTGAACAGTGCAATGCATATGACCTCAGTCGCTACCAGAAAGACGTTTAGTACGAGCTCGTTAGAATGCGTTGTTCACCTATTATATCTTACGAGTAAGTTCTGACTTTGGAATGGATATGGGTGAGCCAAATGTCCCGGTCCTGTTGCTTATACTCTCTCTCACACACACAAATTCACTTTTTGCTCACAGTAACTACAGAACTATATTTCACAATTGGCCGTTTTCATCAAAATAACGCGTCAATAACCTTCCAGCATTTAGCACACTGCGACGGTTGATCCAACCGTCGTTTATCTCCCAGACTGTTTGTCAGTGACGAAATTTAAGGATGTTCACTTGCTTGCCCGAGTCCCTCATCATAAAAAATTCGACTGTTCGTACTACTATTGATCTATGGGTGTGGTGCATTTTTAGACCCGCATCCGGCTATGATCATAAATGCCGTTGTACGTGTGCGTGTACAGCTGTCGCATAACCACCCCCATTGTTTGGGCTGATCGGCTGAGTGTGCACGTGTTGCCAGTAATAAGATGAACATTTTTTTAATCGAAGTATCCCGCCACTTCGCTTACTTCGATGTACTGCATTCCCAACAATCGGGATATGCTGTATTCCACGAATAACGAAATTTTCATCAAGTTGGTATCTGTTTACGATCACCACAAAGTGAATGATTTCTCATTGGGTATTTTTACTGTTTCTCTTACATAACTCAGAGCTGATTTGCTGAAGAATTATTACCTATCTGTATCTACTACTTGTGCTATACTGTAGTCGGTGGGTCCTGAAGTGAATTCGGTTTGACGTTGTTCAGAGTGAATTGTCGTTTCCTGATTGAAATTCAGCTCCCTCGCCAGCCCAAATCGCATTATCACCTATGGCCAGTAACTAGGTCAAGGGATACATTGATTCACTTCCCCTGCTCTGTTCGGAAATCCAGGTTTGGCACACGGCTGTGACAGCTAGGCACGTACGCAGACGCACGTGACCAGCCGGGAGATTTTGGTCGTCAGTGCGACATGGAAGTCGAACAGACACGACCAGTGTCGGTCTAGCCAAACAGCAATCATAAACCGCATACGCTGGTACGATTGATTTTTCCACGTTTCTGTAGAATACCGTTCATTTTTTGAAAGTTATCTCATTCCTCGGAAGTGACCTTTCAAACTGACGCGTAATTCCTATGTAGGAGATGACCAGCATGCTGGTGACTGAAGTTAGTTGATCAAGATCAGCTGGGTTTGGTCACATCGGGGAATTCGAATCTGATTTGAGCTGTGCTCTTTTGATTACAGTTCTCTATCTGGACGTGCCTAACAGGGGGATTGACTTGAATTTCGCTCATGATATAGCTCATCAGTATCCTTGTTACGACCGAAAATGTCACCGCCATCCGGGTGTCTGCGATACGAACTTGGCGATCAATGCTCCACCGACATGACTTTGAACGTGTCCGAACTATCATAGCCAGACGTTCAGATCCAGCGATCGATCAAAAGAGGACACGATAGCTGTCATTTTAATCCCAGTCGTGGCTGAAAGCTTAGCTGCAATACTTAAAAATCACGTGTGCCGGCATCCAACTCCTGGTGTTTATGAGGATGTGCATTACTAGTAAAATGTGACCAGGAAGATACTTAGGTTCAGCACTTCTTTTGCAAAGCGGTCTTTGAAACCTCACTCAGCTGTGAGTGGTGTTTAACATGGGAGTAATCAAAACAAAATGTTCTCATTTAAAGAAGGCTAAACGGAACAGGTGTGTGGCTTTTGGTCATTCATCACCGTGTGGATACAATTGTAAAGGCCATTAAAGATGAATTGAGTTATTTCTCTCAGTTTCTCATGCTTGTAAAGATGCAGCGAAATCTTTCATTTTCGGAAATTTGTTTATCTTCTTCAATAATCGCCCGTTCAGTACTACGTATCAGTAGGTTTGAGTATGATTCATCCGGAGGTGTATCTGAACTTTCATTCAAGCCCAGAATGACAGGTAATACAATCGTTGTAAGGCCCGGAGTTCATCTCACTCGCGACGAGCTTTATGGGTATGAGGTTTAAACAAATCTTCACATCTTAACTTTTAAAGGGGGAACCGGAAGTGCTTTCGATGCTGTTTTCTACCGTCGGTCTTATGTACAAACTAATACTGATTATTTCTGGATAGTAAGAGTTGCTGATAAAAGATCATCATCATTATTAGCGTCAGCGGACAGGCTGGCTTTTGAAGCCTCATTATCAAGCCAAGTACAACATAATTAGGTGTGAACCAATTATCATAGCGTGAATAGATTGATCACAGCCACTTGAAAGCTATGACAACAAGACCTCACTTACATAATCGTTGCATAAGCACGATGGTGTGACTGCCACATTGTGTGACAAAAGATTGTGTAATAAGTGCTGTTGGTCTACGTCAACCCTGATTGATAACTGATCACCATGACAAGTTCACTGTTCATACAGGTTGCTTTCGTGCACACTGAAGAAGCGGATTCTGACAGGCTGCGATAACCTCAGTAATGGTCAGAGTCCGCCTTTTTTAACCAGTATTGAACTATGCTATTTCGTTAACTCTAGTGAAACGCTTCATTCGTCACCGGTGTACATTGTTTTGACTACATGTGTGACAATTACTTATCTGCATAATTCGGTTACTCCGTGACTGAGCCATACTGGATGATGTGCCTGGATACTTCCGACAACCGTGCTACCTATGTACGACCTAAGTAGCTTGCCTGTCAGAGACGACAACAGTTGATGCTGAGAGAAATATGAAGCTTAACTGTGCAACGAAAACATGTTGCTAACAGTACTACTGAGTCTATTTTTCATTGGTTCAAGCGCTCTTTAACCCACAGCTACACGAATAGGAAAGCAGCGTTCTTCTTGTGTGATCTAGCACATCCGGCTTCAATGAATACGTGGTCCCAGGTAGCCATTTCGAGGGTTACGTAGTGCACAAAACTGCGCGCTCATCACCAGTAGTATCACCGTCACAATTTCGGAGCTCTGTTTGGAAGACAACGAATGAGTTAGTCCTACCGTCTTAGCGGTAAAAAAGATTAAACTGTTTATTGACTGGTCCAGATTATTTTATAGTGTGGTCTGCTTTTCAATGTTGTCGCCTGTTTCACATGATTTTACCATTTCTTTGAAAACGCCTTAATATGTCTGTCCTCCCCTTGATGGCTAATCCGTATTAAATTATGCTGCTCTCAATCTGACAAACAAATTTGATCAATGCATCGTCTTCTTATAACTCAGTTTGATATTTTTGCCCGGTTAAAACAACTGTTCTTATCACCATTGTTCTCAACGTGATCATTAACGGCATCAACAACGGTACCTTCCTTAGCATCCCCATCAAATACGAACTGATTTTTGTTTACAGCAAGGTTATTGTTTCTTTTTCTGTGTTATAATGCCAGATTCTTGTCTGAACGGGCCACAGCAGATCGCAACTTTGCAATTGCCTACTACATGAAAGAGAATCGCTGCTTCCCAGAACAAACAAATTTACGAGAACTGGTTGACTTCTATTTGCAAATCTGCTCGATCGAAGGCAATTGTGACGCGGTCGCGGTAATGGCTGGCACCTTAGCCAATGGCGGTATTAACCCATTAACTGGAGCACGATTGGTCAACGCTGCGGCGGCACGCGACACACTGTCGGTGATGCATTCCTGCGGAATGTATGACTATTCCGGACAGTTTGCGTTCAAGGTCAGTGAAAATACGTACATGTGATCTCAGCGAGCATTCCGCAATGCTTGGTCGGAGTAGTGAGAACTAAATTGCTCACGTAATTTTTGGTACATAATCAAATCTTCTGTATTTACACCTAAGCAGCTGATTGAACGTGTGCCAAATGGTGTCAGGTTTTGTGAATTTGAACGGAAGATCTTGGGGGAGCTTTTGTTAGACATCTGCTATGTCTCAGAGTTATATGTGGGGATTCGCTAGTCACCTAAGAGTTATCCGTCCCTCTAAGGCACTAATTGCAGTCAACTACATTAAGCAAGTCATTTGTTAAGCCCATTTTATTGCATCGGAGTGAGAGTGTCAGTTGTGTCATACCATCAAGGGTCTGATTGACTGTACATAGAATAAGCGACCAGAATTCAGGTGAATAATCGACAAACACGAATGGTCTACCAGTCATTAACAATTCCATGTCTCAAGGCTTTAGTGTCGTGGGATTCCAGTCTGGTCATAGTTCACTGGAAAGTAGAACGGCACCGCTGGACCGCACACCATAGCTATGAGGTGAAAATCAGATATAAGCGCTGTCTTTATGGACACTTTTGCATCTGACTGTAAGATGTTCATACGAGCGAGCCTGACATAGGAGAAGCCGACAGAGGAAGTTAAGGGCTACGATCTTGGCGCGAAGTATATAACATTTGAAGTGCATCATACGTGATCTGGAAACATTTTCACCTTGAAACCGTGAACGTGTGTTCTTTTGTGACAGTCATTAACGTGACCAACAAACAGTTTTTGATGTTTACCGGATATTTTTCGGAAAGATCACTTTTTGTTAATACAATCTTGGAGTTTCACAACCAATACTTTTGTTTTTTTTTTTTGTACCTGCTTGAGTCGAATGAATTAGGAAACTGCTTCTCGTGCTCCGATGGGTAGAATTTCAGCTATCTATATTGTCAGAGGCTCATGGGACAATAGGGAGAAAAAAGAAATATACGATTTACAGTGGTCAAAGTAAACAGAGAACAGCAGTATTTTGATTGTACTGTTCACCAAAGAGACTAATATGTGGTCACCCACTGAACTCTAGAGATATAAGCTCAGGATTTACCAAAACTTTGAGTAGGTAAATTATTACCAAAGGAGTGTCCACTGGGGCACGAACGTACGACAGTCCATGTGTTGAATCTGTCCGAGTAGGTTTCGATTTAGCACTGAGTTACTGGTAATCTGTGAACCCAATGGCGTCAGGTGGGACCGTCTGATAAATAGGACGGCCTTAGAATTATCGAAAACATTAAAACGGCTGTCGAACAGTTGTATTGCATGTAGTGCTGAAAAAAAGTGCCAATCCATTCTCTTATCTTAAATGTGAGTCAAGATGGTATTCAAATAATGGAGCAAACAGATTCCAAATTTCTGAACTGTACTGGTTCCGTACAAAATGCCTGGAAATGCTCAAAAATAAACCCATTAAAGCAACTGGATCCTGGTGGCTTCTAAACGGAAAACTTTGACCAGTGTGCAACTATGGTTATAACCAAGGTGAAAATGCTGGAGAGATATCATATGTTTTCAGACACTCAGTCCGGAACGCTTGCATTAACAAGAAGACATACACTCTCTGCAAACAAATTCAAAGTCTTGCAGTAAATCATCAACGCGCCAAATACACTAAACCAATCAATGGCAAACAATCAGGTCATCTTAACATGATGTAGGAAACTTGCTTCCGGAATGGATAAAATTGAGATTGAGCTAGGAATGATTTTGGCAACAGAAATTACGGCTTACTTTAGAACAGCTTTCATCAATATTACTGGTAAAGTACATGTCTGTAATGCTGTTGCATGAAACTAGGAATAATGCGGATCTGTTTATGATCATGAGATTTTGCTCTACTGGACCAAGGAAAAGTATAGAAAAACAGCATAAATGGTGCAGCAGTTAGCAGACGTTAATGACTTTTCAAATAAAGTGGTAATCTATAGAAAATACTTTTAGAAAAACTTCGCAAAATGTGGACAGTTTTTATAAAAACGTCATTGCCATTGAGTGACTGCTTTTTGGCTTAAGGTAACCCAAAAGTATTCGAATAATAATTGTTTGAAACTGGATGCATCATGAATGTTCAAGGTGTATACACCTTGGTATCGAATGGTTGAATAGAGATGTAGCCATTTTTTAGTAGTTAATTCCCTTCTGTTTTTCCTTCCATCTTCGTATAGAATTTCCAGCAAGCTGACTGAAAACCTCTTACGAATCCGGAGGCTACAATCATTTCTGAATGATGTTTATTTTTTCTGAACCAAAATCGTCTACTGTCTATCAGTAACCGCCCAATGGGTTAGTTAGTCTCACTGTAGTACCACACCTCTGTAACTGCTGTCAAAGTTTTGCTGGATTTATTGAGTTAGATGCATTACGATAATCCGAGGAACCGAGGGATGGCCTTTCGTAGCTTATACAATGTTGACTGAAGTGAATGAGCGTGACCAACAGCAGTATTCACTGTCGATCTTGAAAGTTGATGAGTAAATTGGTTGGAATCACTGGTAGTCAGTTGGGCAGTCGTTCTGTCATGTGTTGGTTTTTTAAATATATCCAACTTTTTGGTGGTGCATATTACTGGACTTTTTGCTTGGACTAATCTGAACTGATTTCTTCACTTAGTGTGTACGAATCAATAAAAACGGATAGTTTCGACGACACACATATCACGTTTTTTTCTAGTCGTTTGCGCCCTAGAACCCGGTTAACGAAATAAGCCAATGAAACCACAGAGACCATAAGAACCTGATGGCGGTTCAAGCGCCGGTTTTGACAGGGATGTGCACTAGCTGACCAACGCTTAAAACTAATTAGATTCAAGTCTACTACCTCAGTGTAGTCAAACTCGTTAAACCACCAGCAACTAATGAACTGGCTCTACATCAGTGAAGTGGAAATGACGGACCAGCGGAAAATGAGAGTGCTGTTGTTTAATTTCGAATTACAATTACTTGTTGAAACAACAAGTAAAGCAGTGTTGCACCAAACACATTACATGTTTCAGGTGTTTGTATTGCGGAGCTCCCCCCCCACTATCAACAGTTGCCGGGCCAACAGCATCAAGGTAATCAGAACATTCACGCAGTCACGCCGTTCCCATTAGTGGATTCAAAACTATGGACTGTTGTGGTCTGCAAACAATTATACTGGAAGCCTGGATTATCACTCGCTTCTCGAAGCCATTGTGAAAGCATGTGCTATTGTCAATCGTGAGTGACGTTTAGTCTATCCCGACTTATTGGTAAAGGAAACCAAAAGGAAGCTCTATCCTAAAATTCACCTAGCTCAGGTTTCTGTGTGCTACCGTGTGTTGTTAAAAGTGTGGGCAACCTAATTTTGTACACAAGCTCTTAGATGTTTTGTGCACATTATCCCCTGCTTTTTTCTCTCTCAGGTAGTTATTTCGATTTCGCTTCGTACACACTCCTATGTGATAGCATATGACAATTACATACCAGCATGTGCCTTGGCCAGTGTTTAGTGGGAAAGGAAAACACAAAAGTAGTTGTTGGTTATGGAGGATCAGGCCAACAGTTACACCCATCTTTTATGTGGGCCTGTCTCTTCCTGATGTCAAGCCCTTTATCGTCGTCAGGTTGCAGGATTAACCTTTTGACCTACCACTTTACTGATGTGTTCATCCTCGTAGTTCTGTACATCAATTTTGGGTATCTCATTTCGTTTTCTTTACTTGACAATGTTGGGTTGGTAGCGGCATAAGTAGTGTGCTTGTGCGTTTACCAACAAATGGGTCATGGTATTGTAAAATTGTTCAGAATTGGAGGACAAATATCCATGTTGTTTACGTTATTCTACTGATAACGAATGAGGGCAACATGCAGTCAACCATATACCTACTTGCTTATCTAGGTTGGCCTCCCCTGTAAATCTGGTGTCTCAGGTGTCATCCTCGTCGTTGTACCTGATTTGATGGGCTTGGCTTTGTTCTCACCGCTGATTGACCGGCACGGGAATTCGGTTCGCGGTGTTCAATTTTGTCAGGTAGGGTCACATATGTCGTCCACGTGTTTCGTTTATTTTATTGAGCAGTGTTTAAAGAAGAATATTATATTAAAGTAGTAGTCTCAGCTGGCATTTCGAAGTTGTAAGTTTTTCCTTGTTTATTGAAACGAAATTCTGGTCATCAAATCTCGTAGCTTTACCCAACCCATGTGGTATAATCAACAGTACAGACGCTGTTTAGGTGTACCTGGAATGCATATATCATTCACAGTTATCCGTTCGACTATTTTCGAAATTTGAGTGGTTTGCAAAAGATTGTTGATTTCTAACGTGGTATAAGGCATCGCTTCGCCTGAATAGTGAAGCAGCAAGAAGCTAGTCGGTTTTTATTGGTTATTCTTCATAGACCACTGACAGTACCTGCGATATATCGTTACACCGGAATGTACGCTCACTCATGCGTCTTGTCTGCTGTTCTGTATTTTAATAACTGTAATACGAAAAATACTTTTGAATAGTATTTTGGCAGTATTTTGAATTGCTTCTGTTACTGACCATCAAGCAGGACGAGTCTCTGTATGAGTTGCAGCAACCGGCCTTCGTTTTACTCAAGATTGAGCCACTTCCTGGTAGCTGAAAAAATGGGCAGGTTTGGCAGCGAAACGCACAAACGTTTCATTCCTTTATACACAAACGTTTAATTTCCTTCACATTGTGTACAAATGAAGAACAGTCGAGAATATGTATGCAGTAATCTCTCCATAAGGAAAAATACTGTCAGGACCTCTTTTGGTAGACCACTGTGATCCACGTAATGGCACTAATGGGTGGCATATTCCATTTCAAACAATCTTCACGATCATTTGTACAGTGTACCGCACTCGTTGTTTTCAATGCAGTTGATGTGGCATTTCGTGCACATTAATGGCACATGAACGCAATTTTCTTTGTGCACCGCGATAGCACCCATAGAACAGCAATCTGGTCCGTATGAGGATTTTCAACTATTGTGCTCATCCTGAGGAACCGCTCACATAATTGTTAGTTCACATCACAGAATATGCATCGCTTCCGACTATTCTGCCCTCACTCGAAGGCATCACCTCTTCTCCAGAGTGCTTCAGTTTCTGTTCCCCTCTAAATGTATTTAAAACCAGTCTCAGTGACACCAAACTTGTGAACAAACCTATTCCAGATATAATCTGCTGTGTTCTTTTTACACCCTTGGGGAACGCTCTCCGAGAAGCAGAAATGTCCTCTACGTTGACTTGTTTACCGTAGCTCTGTTTACAGTGTCGATTGCACTACCTGCAATGAGTGATAGGGTATGTGAGCAGTCTAAATATCTCTGTCCAAAGGTTACAAAAACGTACCAACTAGGACGTCACGGCTGAGTTCAGAGCCGTACATCGTTGGACTTGAACGTGCACTGCCTCAAGGTGACGGGGGACTTTTGAAACAATAATCACAGTCTGCATCAGTTAAGTAAAACGAGGTCAAGGGACTGTGTGTATACGGACTACACACCGGTTATTCGGGTGGAGCTCAAGTGAAGTCCACCATTCACTACTGATCTGTGGCTTGAAGTGCAACACGATAACAGAACTGTCACTTATTTATTGAAAAACCGGTGAGGTATCAGCATTGGGACTCGATAGAAACCCTAGCCGTCTTTATGATGGTCAGGCCAGCTAGTCCGCATGAAGTGGATCCCACATTTCAACAGAGGAAATTGCAACAACTCCCGTCGTTTCCGTAGACGGGAAACTGAACCACAATGGAACCATAGTTGTGTCCATAGTCTTACTTAGGGCAAAACCTCGGGGGACATAAATTCCTATAGGAGCCTTACGGGTTTGGAAGCGTGAGGTCCCGTTTGCCGAGTGGTCCTTTGTCAGGAAGACCGCCTTGATTGGAATTGATTTGTGTAACATAGGTTCATAAGTTGTCACGAGAGGGAGAACGATCTTTGCATGTGTTCCTGTCTCTATTTTGGTCGGTGAAAATTTGTGTTGAACGGTTTATAAGTGTGGAGATGAAGTGAATGGGACCAACTAAAAGGTCAGTTCAATTAAGCTTCTGGCAGCAATCATTTCAACAACGAACACTGAAACACACTGAAACAAAATTCGATCAGACATGTGCAGTTGATGACCTTTGGGACTGGACTAGTATAGCAGTTAGGAAACTTGTATTTCTGGTTGTCTCATACATTCATCCATCAAGTAAAATTTTAAAACTCTCAACCGATTCAGCCGTTGTCACAGAATTGGGTAGTGCGTTCCAATATGAACCGACCTTGACTTTGAAGCATTTTTTCCTTGTTCAGTGAGAGATGTGCCAATGGATGACTCAGGATGTGGAGTATTTTGTGGGTAGGAATCAGGTCTTCTATGAGGTGGTCGTAATTTATTGAGAATTGACCTGATTCTGCCCTTCTTTCTGGATAGAGGATCTTCTTGAGTCTCCTAATTCCTTCAGTGGTTTGCCTTTGAACATTTTCAACAAGTGCTAAATCATTTTTAAGGTAAGGAAGGCAGGCCTATATGTTCGTTTTCAGGTGTGGGTGGATTATGAAAACGAATATAGTGGGAAACCAATCAGTGTTGAAATTTCCACAAATTCCTCCTAAGAGGTTCAGGATTATTAGTACTTTTTTGTAGACAGACTCAGACTGTCTGCCTCCATGGTCTCTAGCTCTCCTTCTCTTGCTGACAGGAGCAGCTTCATATCGCTAAGATAATAGCTACTGGAGTTTTGCTGGGTGACGTGCATGACTGCACTTGTTGACACTGAACAACGAGTTATTCTTTATGGCCCACTGATCTGGGTAATACAAATCGTATTGTAATTTCACCACGTATTTCGGGTACTCTAAAAATCACTGGAGCTTTGTGTTATCGGCGCAGAGCATAATTGGCGATTTTATGGTACCGAACAGTTCGAGAACGAAAAGAATGAATAATAGTGGTCCTAAGATTGATCCTTGCGGAATGCCACTGTTAGCTGCGTACCATTCTGACAGCTGTCCATTTACCTTGACGTTAAACCTATGCTCAGTCAAATAATCATCTAGCCAGCTGAGTGCGCGGTCATCAAGACCGTAAGTGTTGATATGCGTAGCGAAGCGGAATGACCAACCCTGTCAAAGGGTTCGAGAAAATCGAACTTATCCACATCTATGATCAGTCCCGCAGTCTTTGTCCGAATATCACGAGCAATCATCAAATTTAAGACGCACGAGTATCCTCCTTGATGATGAGTTAGCTAGACAGAAGCCATCCAATGGACCTTCTATTACTATGGAGACCACTCAAAGCAACGCCGATAGTTTGCTGGATCGTCTCTGCACCCACCTTTGAAGATAGGTATGATTGCGGAATGTCTGCAGGCTTTCGGTAAACAGCCAGTGAATATAGAGTGATTGAAAAGTGCTGTACATGGTTCTGCTGATTGCGTGGCGCAGCTTTTCCCGACAACGCGGAATATCAAGTCTGGGCCGGGTGACTTTTGGGTTAGTAGGTTCTCTAACTTTACTGACATGTGACGCTGCAACTTGAGGTGATTCAGTCTAGTTTTCGCCTATGCGCTCAAAATTGGTCCGTAATTTGCAGCTATACACAGTTACTTGCTGTTCGCCCAGAGTGTTGGCCACTCTATATATCTGTACTGGTGAATCCACCAGAGATTTGCACTTGCGAAGCACCAACCTTATTCCTTGTGTGCGCTGCGATTTAGCTGTGGAAGAGCTAAAGGTTTCATCTGCAGCTTTTCAGCAAGACCGCCTTAACAATGAAATCGGTCCTTTCCGATGGCAGTCGTGGCACGATTGCGCCACCTGGCCTACTCAACAAACGCACGTCCAGTTTGTTCTAATCGGTACCTATTCAGGGCTGAACGTTTCAATGAAACTAGATGTTTGGTTCTGCTCCGTCAGGGCTTTCTACTAGGTTGGAGAGACCTTACTGAAATATGGTTGTTGATGACAGCGGAGATTTCCTCAGTGATGAGCTGCCAGTGATCGTCTAGGCTGAGTGTAATGAGGGAGCCAGGTGATTCGGCCTTGTTAAGCATTCTTCATTCCTGCAAAATTTGCATTGTGGTAGGCTTTTAGACGCGTAATTTGAAGAACATGTTGTCCAGTTCCATGTCGACAGCTACGTTCAGTTGTCCCGTAATCACTACGACCAAACGGGGCTGTGACATTAAGATCGTTTATTTAGTCAACTTCGTTGGTAAGAGTAGAATTAGGACAAGACGGCGCCTGGTCGCTCTACTACCTCATATGGTACTGGACATGCTGAAATAGTCCAAATTCCATTACGGCCTTGAAGAAATCCCCGGCAGAGGAAGACGTTGCAATATTGACTAAATAGTTCGTGAAGTCTAGCTCTGGGTGATTAAATTCTCTCATCAATGTTTGAACGTAACCTGAAGATGGTGTTCTGCGCAGAGCGTTGTGCAAGGCCGCGTCGGCATTTCTGTGCGCAGAAGGCGGTCTGTAAACCACACCAATCAAACAAATGTAGTTTAAGTGGCGTTAACTACCTGTCATACTGATTCCAGAAAACCCAGTTGATTCCTGTCACGAATACCTGAGGCCTTTAGGTGCGATCCAAAATAGAGAGATGCCCCACATCCGTCACCGATTTTCCTATCACCGCGAAACGTTGTCATGGTAGGGATAGACAATTCGCCATGCCGCCCTTTTATACGCGGTCAAATTGTTAGTTTTCTATTTCCACGACGGATGACAAAGTTCACTTCGGAGGTCTCCACGTTCTGAACAGTCGAGATGCCGTACAACAGTAAGCTTACACAGACTACCAGTGTCATACGATTATGGATTTACGGATTTTTTTTCTTTATCGCTGCTCAACTAGACTCGAGCAGGATTACATTGTCTACCCAGTTCACTAACAGTGTAGTTGGTTATGTGGCTGTCAAAGATCCATATTTCCAAACAGGACATCTTAGTTCATCCTCAATCCAGTAAGAAGCTTTATCCGACAATACTGATGTTGTTCAAGCACTTGATTGTTTCTTTCTTGTTCTACCCAGTTGACCACACTGTTTCATTCTGGTCTCATCGGAACTCTGTTTTATGCTTTTTTAAATCGATGAAGCAGACAGCATGATTTTGCTGTCATCGAATCACCAGTTACGGTGATTAAAGTAACGTTTTCTGTGACGCATTTTAGGAGCTTGTTCAGCGTTTCATTTTCCATCACTATGAAAGTCAATTGCATACGGACAAAAAGCTGGACCCCCGGAAACCACGAGACGCCCACCGGTTCGATGCAATCGCTTCCTTGTTGTTTGCAGCGGAGAACAATGACTTGGCTACCCTCAGAAGGTTTGTGTCGTACCTATTTTCTTAAACAACTATCGAAGTTATGCCCCGCCATAATTGTCTAGTTCACATGTTCCAGTGGATGAAAGTGACATCGTCAAATTTTTCATATCCTGTGTTTTCAAAAAAGCCCGTGCATTTTGTAAACGGGCAAAAACAATGTTAGACCACTGATACGTCAAGGCATGAAGTAAGTGCACCTTTAAAACGGTGGTCGTTTGGGGCCGTTGTCCACATTCTGTTGTTTCCCTGGATGGTTTGTTAACACTTTAGCCGTCTAGCTGATCTGATAAGAGCATTAAACGGAATACAACAGTACACAAAACGATTAGTGTGATCAATTGTCATGGAAATCGTACGGCGGGCTGTGAAAACATTTTAAGTTGGGGAATATGTGCATTTAGTTTCATAAGCTCTAAAGATACCAGTGGGAATTGTGAGAAGATTTTTACATCGGTAGTGTTATACATCCAAAAAGAAGTTGATCCAGAACATCTTTGATGGCGGAATCAGTAGTGAAGACTAAAATGAGTTTTCACTTTCAACTTTGAACACGTGGAACAGTGGACATACTTCTTGAGGTCCAGTTTTATGACGGTTCTCCGGGGTCGAATGACACTAGGGAGTGTCTTTGGTTGCTTGCCGAGTAAAATAAGCTGCGGGAGGCAACATGAACTGAGAAGCGTTATCTCCGGCAATTCCATGCTATGAAAACAGATAGTGCGAAGCAGTAGTGGCCGCACACTCAAACACCACGAGCTGGTCGCTGGTGAGTGGAGGAAAACTGGAAGACATTCGCCAAAGCAAGTGATTACAAGGGTGTGAAGAACCGATATGTCCATCCTTGTTGTATGGTTCTTAACTTTGTTTCGCGATGCACACATTCAGATTACTGGGTTGAGAAAGATGGTGTAACCGGTCGCAGTAATTAATTGTGATTTAACTGGATACTGAAGAGAGTACAAAAAATGTTTTGAACTCCACATCCCTGAAGTAACTGCAATGAGCCACTTTGGGAAACTATTCTTTTCGACTTTTCTCGTCTTAATGCATTGTCAATTATCCCATGATAGCTGTCGAATAAAACCTAAAGTATTTTCAGAATAATTCACGGGGTTCGCAAAACCCACTGCATATTGGACAGAATGCGATTGTGAACAGCTACGTCTGTGTGTAAGAAAATAGTTCTTACTAACCTGTTTTCACCGCCTGCTTTTCCTCAACTTAAATGGAAGTTGACCAGCATAGGTCACTTGACACTAACGGGTACGTCTCTCATGCTTGGCATCTGTGTGGCACTCCCACATATGCCACCACTATTCTCCCCCCAGTAACTCGTGATCCGCCCAATCCTGAAGACATTTGTTCGCACACGTGTTCGACTTTCATGTCACTTATGTATATATGTTACGCAACTGTAAACGCTTGACCTAAACTGCCGAATAAAGCTGCTTGCAAAGCTTGGCTTTTCGTTTCGGGCCATTATTTTCGAAAACTTTAGGCTGATTGGAAGAAATACTCTCGCCGTTGCGCCCTCTCTTTGAGGTCTTCGAAAGCATCCAGTTCCCTACCTCGAACTTCGCTATCGTTAGCCAAGTGACTTCAATTCTTTGTTCATCTGAAGCGTGCTAATCGACGAGACATCGTGGATACGATTTGGAGTTGTGACGACTTGCACGAGTTTACAGCTCATATCCTCAAGCAATTCAAGGGAACCCCTTAGATTTCTTCTAGATCACTACTGTATCTTAAACAATGTAATACTTTGAGTCCGTAGCCAGCACTTAGTCAAACAACTTCCTTGACCCACAGTCCCACTCTGAATTCTGCTCGCTGTTGTGCACAACCAGCCGTTCTCACTTTCACAAATACGTCTGTCTGTATACATAGCAACCTTAATGATCGACATGATTTTGATGCCTCTCCTGTCCACTTCATTATATCAGCTCTTTCTCGGACTGGAATAATACACTACCCTCGTAAAACGCCCCGTCGTTGGTGAGCATGTTCATATTAAGAAGTACCTTTCTCATTCAAAACATGATGCCGTGAAAAATGCCAATTTCCACCATCCATCGCCCAACATTTTTTTATCGCTCCGTTGACCTGAATAATAGCTTTCTTCTTCCCATCAGTATGTGTTTCGGGTGGGATAAATTTCCAACATTACCGTGCTGAGTGATAGTCCTACATATTCTATCTCAACTGTGCTTAGCATAACTCTACTCTGATGATCGAGGTAGCCAAGGTGAGAATCGTACTCTCTATGATGTTGCACATTTCCTTACTGTCTATCAGATATGTAGTTTTCTAATCTTTTTGCAACTATCTATCATTCGAGTTTGCCAACCGCATGAAGTGGATAGTTTTGAAACATTCTGGTATAATTGATCATTCACTTTGTTTCTGGGATTTGTCGTTTTGTTTCTTCTTTTTTTCCTAATGTGTAAGTCGACGATTACCTCGAACGACAAGTATGAGTGAACAGTTGTGCCGAACAGCGGTCATCACTACCCTTTTTAGCTTTTATCACATCTGTGGCTATTATAGTTCAGGCTGCCGTCAGTCATGACAGTGGTTCACGAAGAGGTAAATGTGTAAGGTCAGGAATACAAGCGACAACAAACAATGGGGCTTAAAGAAAGAGAAGAACAAAGGCCAACAGCCTTGCAGATATAAGTTCACTACTGACTGCGACATACTGCTACACCTGTGAGTGTATGGGACTGGCGGCTTGGATGGTCGCCATCTTTCTAGAAGGATGGATTTCACCTACCGATTTTCCTCAACGACACAGTGAAGGTTTTCATAGCCCTTGGTCGCATCACTGTTTGGCCATCTTGCGTTTTCTTCCAAACATCAGCAGTCACACTGAACAAAATATGGTGTGGCAGACGCTCCGTCGGCACATGAACCACGTGGTCTTTCCAGCAAAGACTGGATTTAGGTTGCCTCGGTTATCTGTTACGAATGTGCACATTTCCCAAGTACGCGCTGATAGACTGCCGAGTTACTCACGCAGGCAGTCCACTTTTACCAATTGGTTAACCAACAGAGACAACAGTGGTCGAATACCGACAATCTAGATGCGTCTTCCCTAAGAATAGTTCAGATCACTGAATCATAGGGCAAACCTGAGCCCACATGCGCATTGTAAACCCTGTCTTTAACTGACGAGAGAAAGTTTTTGAGACTTCACAAGTGACGAAGTTTTTGGGATACACTAATTGGTTTCAATATCCTCTTGTAAACAATAGTACAAACCAATGATATAACACCGTCTAAGCAGGTGTGACGACCGATAGTCTCAAGCGAGCTGGCTGCACTAACAAGGATAGGGCAGTGTTGAGCCACTCTCGTATCAGCACTTTAGACTTTGAGGGTGCAATGTGCGTACACTACAAGTCAGCCGTATGATTTATTCGGTCTGCATGTTATCTGCAGAAAAACGAAGTAGAGCAGTGTTATCCGTATACTGAATACCAGTCAGTTTGCAAGCAGGCAGAGATTCTGAGTGCTACTTCCCGAATATCGTCCATCACAAAGTTGAATAGGAGGAGGATGTCAAACGCTGCTTGACGTAGAGAACGTTCGAGATAACCTCCTATAAACGCGCATTATTCATCCAGAGCGGACACACGACGATTTCAATAAACTGATAGTTCACTGGAACCCGACTGCTATAGAGACAACCTTGAAAGGCGGATCGGGCAAGTGACTCAAAAGCAGCCAACAAGTCCCAAAGTCCCATGCCCATTTGCTGAGGGATGGAGTGCTGGTCTTCCAGTGTCTGTTGCAAAGTGAACTTATGATCGACACACCAGCAATCAGGCCAGAAACCTGCCATCTTTTTTCTCCGTGTTTCCGAAGCCACCACAACAACCGCCAACGTCTCATCACACTTGTGTGCAGCCCACTCGTTTGAGATGCTCAAACAGGGAATCGTTGGCACAGATTATCCTGCCCTACCGTCTCATAGAACGAACATGGCATCCAACGGTTTACGGCAGACACTATTGCCTGTGCTGTTACGTCAGCATTGGAACACTACATTGATGGCTGGCAAGCATTCTGATTCCATGAACCCCGCTGATAGTGGTTTAGGTTGAGTCTAGAAAAGCATTAGGTCGAGACGGCGTTGAGGGTGTTGTAAAAATCTTCGCTGCAGTTAATCACACTCTGAATAACGAAATCAGAAATACCATTTTGAAAGATGGTAATGGCATTTCGCATGTCCCCGTCAATTGCTGCACATACACGTAAGTCTATGCAACTCCACCAAACAGCGCAAGCTGACATTCCCTGACACCATACACGCCTGAGACCGATCACATGATCCGTCCGATAAACGATTTCCGTGGCCTGGTGCGTCATCATGAGCCCGTCATGTTTAAGTGGCTCGAGACCGCTGCTTGTCATACGCAACAAGGCAATGTGCAGAAATTCATGACCTTGAAACTCCGTTTGCCATGGTTTTGACTATGTGGCTAATTGTCGTTAACTCTCACCGCTGTTGTGTAGCCACTGACGAGAATATATTAAGTCGTATCACCGTCTTGCAAAACTGATTTTCTGATTTCGTTAATCTCATTCTGTTGCATTATTCTCTGCGTCCTATGTTGCCGTCTTCAAGTTCGTTTGCTACGCCTCGCATTGCCGTGGTTCGGGAAATCTTTCAAAAATGACAACCCAGTGGCTTGATTTATCCACCCCAAACGTGCCAGCAGTCTGATTATTCGTGACGCGACACAGCCTTTTCGCGAAACGGTGACGTCCGGCTCGGCTAGCTAGATCGATCACGAGCGTGGACGTTTGATGTGGTGTCCTGACACGGATTTCGGCGAATTGGTGCCAGCTGGTGAAGGTCACTAAGTGCACACGTGACGGTGGCCGAGCTGTGATTTGTCGTAAAGGTGCTGATGGTGATAGCGTGCACGTCATGGTGCAAATGGCGACATGTGACGGTAACAGTGTTTGACCAAAAGTGTGGTCGTGGGACCTGCCCACGAGACAGGCACTTTTTGTCTCGCCGTGTGTCTTAAACTGAGTAACCCGAACGACCTGTCGTCTGTTCCGTTCTCTCCACCAGTCTTTTGATAGGACATTTCGGACCTTTGAACAGATCCGTAAAATTCCTGGTCTTCTGCAATGTCATTGCACACACACACTTTCCTGGCGAGATGTCTGAAGGCAACGGTTACCTCTGCTTTCCGGATTCATTTTAACCATTACCCAATCCTGTAACATTTGCACATGGTCTGCCGAATACCTGCACCTAAGCCTACAATTCCTAAAATAGTTCTCACTCAGGCAGACACTGAATATGAATAAGTGAGACACATTGTGAACTCTTCTGTCACTTTGTATCCAAACTACAAAACTTCACACCTTACTGTCCTATTTCGATTTCGAACTTTGCAGTTCACAGGTTTCGGTAATTATTATTCCTGAATACGCTATGGTATTGTCAACTAAAACCCTACCATTTCGAGTGTATAAAGCAACTTCATGATTATGTACTGTCTTTGAAACCTACGTAAGTCAGAGTGTACGTAGCTTAAGCGCGAGTGTTGTTCGGCCATACTGCTGTCTAATCACCCGTAATGCTTTCTCGTGCACTGATACAGTCAAATGAACAGGATATCCCAACATATCGTACGATCGTAGCTTATTTCATAAACCCGACGGAGGCAGACCACTCTTGTCGGCTTTCACTAAGCAAACGATAACGAGAAGGTTCTCCGGTACCGGAAAACGAATGGTTTCTGTATGTGGTCTTCAATGAGAACACCAGTTTAGTCATAGAAAACTTTAGCTGCGTGTGTTCAAACGTGCAGTCAATTATTCGCAAAATTCCATGTGTTTTGATGCAATAGTTGCTCAACATTCACTGCAGAATATTACGACATGTTTTCTGAGGTAAACTAACAAATTGATACACTCTATGGCATAGTTTCGTGTTGGATCATTAAATTCAGGACCGAGTGACTCGTTGAGCGATTGAACACAGTAGGTCATTCAAATTCGTTCGCATCAGACGTACCACTCACTTAGTAAGTGGTAACACAATTTTGGCACGGTTTATTTAGTTGGAACTAACCTATACCTTGATCAGACCTCCCACTAAATAGACAAAAATCTTGGGAAATTAGGCAAGACTCACTGCTAAATCACCTCACCGAAGCCTTACCTGATTATTTATTCTCATTTCCACCATTGCTGAGCATCTACTTTGCGTTTAAAGAATACCATTGTTATTTGTAATGTTTTTAATAGATATATGGCCATGTAGACATTGTTCCAGCTATGCTTGCTCAACACACAAACTTGGACTTAAACTGTCCCCAACTGGCAGAAACTCGACGCGGTTTGAATGTTTTCCAACTACGATTTTTTTTCAAAAAAAAAACTCGTTTATTTAAAATCCCGCTTCTCAAGAAAAAAAAATGGGGTGAGTGTCATCACTGGGCAAATACCGCGAGCAGAATCTTCCTTGCGTCTTTGTGTCGTTGGAGTGCATTCTTTCCAAATCACCCCATGGGATTGCGTGTGACGATATTCTTAGGTATTCTTCACACAGTAGTTTTAAGTGTTACGCACTTCTGAGGCAGCCGATGAACGCTCTTTGAGGAATCTCCGTGGTTTTTTGAATAACAGTTGATTGTTAACTCACTTGTGTCTATTCCTTGGGATGTCAGGTAGCAGAACCTTGAAAACCAAATCCCCTAATGTTTGGCAAGTTAATTGCAGCCCGCCTAAGTGCTGCCGATCGACTTCTTTGTGGTAAGGAGCGTAGGGGAACGTCAGCCCAATGCGTTTATCTGGTGTCAGATGGATTTTTCGATATCATGTTTTATCGAAAAACCATGGTCGTGTGACGTTGTGGTGGTTTTCTTCTTTAGACAAACTACTGTACGAGAACGTGAATTTAGGCTATTCTTTAAGATACTCACAAACCTTCTTCGAGCTGTCGAAGTCCATGAGGTGAAGTCAGCGTGCTTATCGACGCGCCCAAATCACTTACAGTGAAAACATGTCAGCTTGTGCAGTTCTCTCGTCACACGCATGCTGTTCTACGTCATCGATGCTCGAAAACAGGTTTTGGACAGCCCGTGAGTTCCACAGCCGTGTGGAAAGATTACGCGTGTCTAGCCTGTATGTTCTTCGCTTCAGTTGAAAGCTACTGACGTACGGACGTCACAGGTGAAGGAAACTTACTTAGATTATCCGGACTTTAGGCTAACCAACGGAGCTGACACAGTTATGCAGGTAAGTGGGTTTCTAAACTCCTCGAGTGTGTCTGTTCGTTGTAATCACACGCATAAAGCATGCGTTAATCATCCATAGGGATGAATAAGCTATAACTGAGGCTTGCGCCGGTTTGAACAATCAAAGTTCCATATTTTTCCAGACCGTTTGATAGAGACTAACTCAGCAGCCTGTTGTGAAAAGCAGTTCGACGAGTCAAGGTCTTTATTCACAGTTTACACTACATGCCACCGATCTCGCGTTCGCATTTTTAAACAGGGGTTTCACTCCATTATGCAGCGTGACTGCCATCTGAACGTCATTTACTCTTCAGTCTGATTCTACCCTTTTTTATGTGGTGCTATTTGCCACCGATATTCGATGGTCGTTTTTCATTTGTTTGACTAGTTTCACTGTGATGTCTCACTTGCTTTATCAAACCTGTCAAGGTTCACTGACCGTGTGTCATAATCCTGACCATGAGTGGATTGAGGTAATTCAATGATTGTCCGGATGATCTCCAACTCGTTCACCCTCTTAACTTTTACATATTACCAACATATCGTTAATAGTAGGTTACAAACATGCATACATAGTTTGGCTAGTCATTTAAGTACTCGCATGTGTTGTGCTGTACGCTAGCTGAGAGGCGTAGATATAAGCTTTCGCGCATTACCCGTCTTTCTCTCTGAACTGCTCCCCGAAAAAAGATGCTTTGTAGTTGTATGCGCGTCAAGGCCGCCTGTGTGCCGCACACTCGTGCCAAGGCTCCAAGAATGTTCTGATTGGTCGCAGCTTCAACGGCCAACGACTCACCCATCCATGTACTTGAAAATGATCCGATTGCTTGCAAATGCGACAAAACAGTATGCATTCCTACTGAGCCACTTGTCCTCACTACAGTCGTTTTTGTCCTTAAGGCATCTAGCGAGTGGGGCTCGAATACAGATACAACAGTAGCGTCTGCTTTTTACACAGAAGTTGGGCTCCAAATGAAGGTAATACTTTAGGACATCTCGATTTGTCAGGATCTAGTTTTTTGTATGTAGGAAGTCCTTTTTCCATTTCGGTGGTTGTGTGGTATCCGTAACACTTTCTTGATATCAGCTTAAAAAGCAATTAATAGTTTACAACCTGAAAACACCGAAAAGAATAAGGTTTCATTGTTTTCGTTAGTCCTAGGTGCCCCCACTACAAATTCCTTGTACTGATTGATGATAGCATCACAATCTGAAAGATGCAGGTCATCATCATCATCATCATCATCATAGACAGCAATACATCAGTGGTCAACACTAATGCTTAACTGCCACACAACCATGAAGAAACAGCAAACCCTATATAGAAAGAGAGAAGGAAAAAGAAGGGGACGGGAAGGGACCTAACTACTGAAAATGACTACGTCCCTATTCAAACATTCAGCATCAAGGTGCCTACACCTTGCAAACAACACAACCGAGCTGCAAGTGAGAGTAAGGCGTCATCAGCGAGACAGCTT
>QNGE01002969.1:54755-71266 GCA_008508345.1 Paragonimus westermani
GGCGGTGTACCAGAAGTGGTACGTTTTTCAGGAAGAGATGCCAACCATCTTCCAACCCCCAACCTGGAGGACCAGGAGACTGTAGTTTGTCAGACCTCTACCTGTTGGCCTGCCTGGTATGAGTAACTCTGTCCAGTTTAGCCCAAAAGGTCATCGAGATGCGCAAGCCGTCACACCACGTCAAGGTCCAATCTCACCGTGACGGTAAGATGCAGGTGCTTGATGTCAACCGTATAGCTGACGAATTACCTTAGTATCTGTTGCGGTGGCTTTGACTTTAACAATCAATACAGGACTGAAGCATCCAAGCACACGAACATGTATGTATACGGTAATAGTGACTCCGGAGACTCGCTGACAGTCTTAATACTCATGGCAAACATGTATGTTGTATATAATAAAGCCAAGCAATTTGTGCAGCTTCTTTCATCGCTTTTGTATCGCATACACTATTCTCAAACTCGAGGAACTCCGTGGCTGCTTACACATCGGTGCAAGTCTCTGAAGTGGTTTTAAGGTGACAGGATTTATTGAGCTGGTACCTCATCAAAAATCTACAGCTTCTTTGCAGCAGAACTGAAGATGTTCAGCATCGTTACAGCCAAAGAGTCGCCGTCTGTCATTCCACTGAACGATTTTAATCATGCACAGTGTTGTGCTCTACTGTTTAACCTAACTGTTATGTCCTGATTCTTCGTCCATCTACATGACCAATAGATGGTAAAGTGGGCGCACATTCATAACACGTGCCATGCCATTGTGCTCGCAACATTGTTTTACCCATATCCACTTCGACTGGGTCATGTGACCTTTCTGCATGGACCGGCGATTCTTAGCCTGCTAACGTTTTCACGCCAACAATGCACAGTCTATTGATTCACCGGACACTTACTGTAGCCTACTGTTTCCCTGTCCGTTTGTTCTCTCTGCTACAATGCACTACCATACTGCAGTATATTACCGATACAACAGTCACTCGTTCTTATTCTGTCAGATCGTTAACGAGCCTGACAGCGGTGGACCGTATCTGCAAATCTCTTACAGTCATTTTCACAACCGGTGGCTGAGTTGTTTCGGAAAACCTTTGCATCTAATAACGATCTTGAAGTCCTCTCATCTGAATCTCTCTCCTGAATCGTTCGAAGGCCAGTACACCAATTTGACAGTGTCCTGTATGACCCACCCTGTCTTGCTGATGTCAGAATTCAAAGCACTATTTACTGTGTATATGCCACGGCTTTCAACCTTGAAGAGCTTCCTGTTCGATTGTTTCAGTGTCACAGGTCAGACGTTCGTATGTGGTCCAGCTTTCACTTAATTCACACAGCCAACTGCAAGACTCCTGTTTCTCTAAGATGACAGCAGCAGTGTTTGTGCACAGTGTACACATGTTCAACCGTTACACTGCTCAGGAATGGTTGGCGGCATCCGATTCGGATTAGCCTGTCACAGTGACCGAAGTCAAAGGACGCCTGCGCTCATATATCACTGCAACTGGCTTGCGCTGCACCAATTGCAGTTCCACCAACACACCACATATCCAGTGTAAACCCGAAGGAATAAGACTGGGAGGTGTGCCAGTGGGGCCTCTGTGTCCAGCCGGCCAATGCCGGTTAGCCATTTGATTGGCTAATAAGGAAAGGAAACCCCTATCTCTGGGAAACTAAACAGAGAGACGCTGCAATGAGATCTAAACTAGGGAGAAAGATTTTTGACGCGTAATAATGCAGCCTAAACAAGATGGGGATGAAAAGCAAATTTCCCGCTCAACTATGAAAAGCCAGGCAGACCATTCATCATACAATGCACCAACAAAGCCGAAGAAAAGAATGGATAGAAGTTCACAGACACTCACGCACACGCATCTGCTTTTTGTCTGGCTGCTCCCCTTCGGCCAATCTGACAAGGTTGAACCCGCAAGGACCGAAGTCACAGTCAGCACAGCCCTGAGGATCTAAACTGCACGCAAGCCTGACCACCACGCCAAGGTAGCAGAAAAGGTCAAGACTGCTCAGGAATACTGACACTCACTCAAACACATCAAACTGCCTTCGCTGGAATTAAAGCTTTGAGTTCTAAGTGAATAAAAGTGCGGCGTCCACAACACCCCAGTTGCATTACCCAGGAGGTCCCTACTCGATATTAGCAATTTTGAGACACGCTTTTCACGGTAGGCCGCGAAGATGAACCATATTGGTTAAATTGTATACGCTTCCAGGTGTTCTCATTGTAAACTCAAACGTCCACATATTTGCCACGTCAAAAAGAGATGCTTGAAATATAAAAATACTTTTTCTGACTTTCAAAACTCAGTGCGATTCCAATATAACATAAAGACTGGAGGTGCTTTTTATCTAGAGGGCTTTGTAACCGTCTAACATTTTTCACTGGTTTTTAGGAGGAGGATATTTTTTCGGAACTATCCTACACACCCTGCTTGTTCTAAGCTAAACAGTTCTTCTGCTGCCTAGGCCTGAAGAACTCTCGTCCTGCAATAAACAAAACGATAAGGGAAGCAGAGATTATCAATTGATTATAGGAGTAGATTTAACAATCGCTTAGATGCCAGAATGTCATAGTGTCTGGAGAGATCTCAGCATCAGAAAACAGTCAGTAGCCTTGGAAATTTGTTTGTAAGCATTGTCTGAAAAGCAGTAGGGTTGTCACAGACTATGGTCGTATGACTCGCTGAATCATTATGTTCGAGGTATTTGTAGTTGAAGAAGATTCGACAGTCAAGTGTCTATTGTTGTATCCTGCGTCCAGTTGAATCACTTAGTTCAGCGTCTACCAGAGCTCTTAGATCTGTTGCACTTGATTGGTTAGGATACCGTAAAGACTCTTGGTTGTCAGTCAGGGATTGACAACTTAGTATTGGTCGATACAGTGCACAAAATAATCATCAGGATACCCCTTTTGGTATTATCTTCGTTAATTTTCAACTTAAAATATTTGGACTGTTGTATATATGGCAAAACATAATAACGTTTGATATAAGTACATTCGTGGTTACTTCAAACTTGAGCTGACAGTGACCGTCAAACATAAAAACAACATTTAGTTATACAGATCATTGTGGAAAGCTATAAACTAAGTAGAAATTAACAGTGACTGATTAGTCAGTTGTGTTTTCTGTTTCGTTTTAAAAATGAAATAGACCTTCGCATGTTATTGACAGTGGATATTAACATTGCTCCTAGCCCTCTTTCATCCTTGAAAGAACGCATTTTTCTGCTCCTCTTTATACTAAAGCCTACGTACCTTTTGGTACAATTTTTTCGCACGATGGTGCTCCAGACACTTTCTGTAGAGTTCGAGTCAATTCTTCCCACTGGTCTACCCCAGCATTTGAACCCTGGGTAAAAAATACGATTCATAGATATGAAATACATGCGTCGAGATATTGTCCCACAGGAGGTAACGCTTTCATTGTCTACCCAGTGTTTTGATGTCAGATTTTGATGTCCCAGTGAAAAGGTCGTGAAAACAGTAAGTTCGCTGACCTATTTGTTATGAAGTGGCCACGTTTTTAAGCCATAGGGCTGTGCAGAATGCACAAAAGCATCATATACCCTTCCGTTTACCGACACCCAACGTCTTCTGCATACCGCAGAGGACACAGGTTGAAAAACGCAACTCGTGCCTTTCCTATCCTCATCGATATCTCATCAGCAATAATACAAGCTGATGAAACAGTGTCATCCATCTGTGTAAAACTGTCCACGGTCTCAAGTGGATTGCAATGTCCGTAATAAAGAACCTAACAGTGAAAATCATACGGTCTTGGAGCATCATTGTACACTTTGAAGGTGTGAAACGCATTCCATACAAACCAGAACGACCAACAACCTCGTTCAGCATAGTCGGCGTGTCTTCGGTGCAGGGGTTAAGTAAAACAATACCATTCACGTATTCCATGTCAACCAATCTACGGCCAAGAACAAGCTGAACACCAGGCTCACTGGATTCCTCAAGCGCGCGTTCCAGAAGGTCGTCCAAGACCAACTTTAACAGGAAGGGACATATCGGAAAGCGTTGATGAACACCACTACGAGTGACGAACGACCGAGACACATGTTCATAAACCATCATTATGGTTTCAGAGTGAGCATAGTGTGATGTCAACAGACCCAAGTATTCCCCTCGTACTCCCCTCAGAAAAACCTAAATTTAGAGAACGCTACCAGCATCCGAATCGAGGACAGCTCTTACGTCTAAATCAACCGCGACCGTCCACTGCCCGTCAGAGTGCCGATGTTCCAAGATCCATCCCAAGGTATGAATATGGTCAACTCGTCATCGACTGGATCGAAATCCTGGCTAGTCTATTTGGATAAAACACACACAGTACTCATGCCTCTGTGGTTAACACAGAGACTTCAGGACCCCTTTTTGAAATCAGGAATCGGTGTGGATGAACACCATCCACGAGGTAGGTACCTCTTCAATTTCTGAAATCGTCTGGAGGAGTTTTGTCAATTCCGTTTTTAACTTCTTCATACCATTTTTGGAAATAGAAGCAGAGAGGAGATCCGGTCCAGGAGCCTTGTTACGACTCATTAACGTAATCTCCAGTGCCACTTCTGCTTCCGATGGACGGCCGTTTGAAGTGCAATAACTGAGCATTCGGGTCCCATCGTCTATATGGTCTGGCTGAGGCCAGCTGAACTTTTCCTCATGTTGTTCATCTCCATTATGTATAGTCTCACACTTACTTCACAGCCAGCACAACCACGGAACAAGACAAATAGACTCCTGCTATTCCCACATAATAAGGCCAGTTCTATCTCTCGACTGTTCGACTAAGTGGTGTTCACGATCTCTGTGCACGCTTTTGGTCAGCTGGTGTTTAGTTTCTTGACCGTCGCCCTCATATTCAAAGCCAGGTGGAATCGAGTTGCGCTTGTTCATGAGGTTTATCAAAGTGATAGAAATCCAGTTCTGTTACAAATGCACAGCTCATTCGGAACACACCTCATCAAAGCAAGTTTCCATCACTGCCGTGATTTGTTCCCAATGAGCATCAGGTTCTCTCACCCGACTCGAACTGGGCGCTTTGTCTACCGATACCCTCCGGTAAGCGTCCTCTACGCTCCCCTCGCCCGAATACCAATGGTGTATTTTGCATTTACGAGTGTATGGCCTCTTGACAAAACAAAACGGGTAGGCACAACGGCATGGTCTGAGTTCGGGTGATTGTTCCAAAATACACAACAATCTCCAACGGAGTGGCGCCACCTGTCACTGACTTCTATGTGATCGAGTTGTGTCCATGCTTGAGAGGCCCAGGGAGGTATCCATGTAACACAGTACCTCTTATTCTGTTAGAATGCGGTGCTCGGAATACAGATGCCGTGAGATGTGTACAACTGCGGCAGCCTTGACCACCACGCGATTTTACCTGACTGTTGGTGATGCCAGTGTACAATGTCCGGTACAGCAAACGCTCAGATGCCATGCGGAGAAGTACTTGACCCAATCATCCTAGTTGACCAATCGGTCACAAATCCCCAACGTCATAAAGAAATTGGTCACGCGATGAGTTCACTCAATGTGGGCCAATTGACGGAGACAACGATGGTCATAAACAGCAAGTCTGTTGACGTCTTCATCGTGGGCAGGCCACGTTTCTGAACCATGTGCAATAGAGAACGCACATAAGCATTATGTACCTTTTTGTCTACCGACAACCGAACGTTTTTTCGATGCAAGAGATGATGCAGGTTGGCAAAGGCAGCTCAAGCCTTTGCTATCTTCAAGATATCTCATCAGCACTATTACAAACTGACGAGTTAACGTTGCTCAAGTATGTGGAAGTATCCCAAGTCTCATGTTGATTACCTGCAACAAAGTGTACGATTGAAAATGACTCGGTCTTGAAGCACTACTTTAGATTCTGAAGATTTGAAGCGCATTCCGTACAAACCAGACCGGTTGCTGATGTTGTTCAGCATGGTCTATTACAGAGGGGCTAAGTAAGACAGTGTTATCTGCATGCTCCATACCGGTCAACCCAGCTTCGTGAGGAGGTTTAGCATGCAAGGTGCATTGAGAAGTGCTATGGGCGCGTGCAAGTTCATTGCTCTTTTTAGTCTCGATGCACTTAATCGCCCAGTAGACGTAGAACAAACGATTTTTCGAACCTGTTCATATCAAGTCCTCCATCGCTGTTTGCTTGGTTGTGTAGTATAAGGCAGAGGTTGCCAGATTGTGTTGACGAGTATTTTCGAACTGTCCAGACACATGACAATCTCTCTCCTATTTATCCCTAGGTAGGTATAAATTAATGTCTTCCCCGCTTCCTCTGAAAATTATATTCGTCGTGGCAGGACCGAAGTTACAACAATTAAATCCCTGCCACTGACCTTCAGTATGTTCAGAATGCCCCATACAATGTAAAACATACAGAATCAACTGCTTAATGAACATTTTTCACCAAATTGCAGGATGAAAGAGCGAAGTGGAAAAAGTTTGCTGAACAGCTTAAATGCCGGTGGCACTTACCAATTCACGCAACCGTTGTGTATTTTATGGGTCTAATTTTGCTTTGTCGTTAAAAAACATTTTCCAGGTGCCATTTCGAGGTTTTGCATGCCTTTGCAAGGACTAAACTCTGTAGGTTCTTCATTGACCTGGGTGGCACCCAGGTGTCTTACACACTGCCCATCACCCTGTTTCAACTCATAAACGTCACTGCAGCTTGGTGACGAGTGATTTGGATAGCCCCCGGTGTATTCTTCCATACAACATGTACCACTGAAACCTAACGGTGTGTATCGTTTGTTCACCTGATACTCCTGTTCAGATTGGAATCCGTTGGTGATTAAGCGACTATGTGTACATGTTGAATGAAAACCTTAACGGTTTAGTAAAACTAACTAGGTAGGTGGCGTGATTATGAGCGTTTGGCGGCAAATACAGTCGGATATGTCGTAGAAGTCAGAGTGCATGTATTGTTTCTGTTCCCAACCATTCTACACTGTCTATTTCTAACCTAATGCACCCACGATATCCACACCAATGAAACAACAATAAGTGTGGTTTCTTTCGACCCCTTGCCTTTCTTTCCCGAGCAGAAGTTACATCAGTGGCGTCGATTTCTCTGCGTTGGACTACGACGGCAGAACCGGGTTACACGTAGCAGCTAGTTCCGGGGCTCTAGATGCGGTCAAGTTTTTCATCGAAGTGGGTGGCGTGAATCCGAATCCTGTTGATCGATGGGGCCATACACCCTTGTCCGAGGCAATACACTTCAATCACACAGATGTGATCGAGTATCTGGAACAGTAAGTGTATTTCTGAAAATGAGGAATTTGTTAAATGAGATACTGGTTTTGGACCGATTACTCACCTCTGATGACAGCTAGGCAGTAGGGCCATTTGTCCGTAGTAGCATTGGAGTAGTCGATATGATTTTATCGCTGGCGGTGTACCCTTCCAGTGTAGTTTGTACTCACGTATTTAAGGCAGTTGATGAACGGAACTTCGCCAGCCAGTTGTGGTGCTTAGAAAGAGAACACGTTTTCGCTGTCTTTTTGGTGGTTCTCGCTATTCCGTCTAAAATAGACCTCGATTGTCATTAAAAACTTGAGATTCACTTTACGTCCACTCGTTTTTTGTCAGCTACAATTGCTTCATATCCTTGTCTTGAAAACATGTCTACCTTCAGATATGTGCGCAGTGACATCAGAAATATAGCAATACACTGGAATTTTAGATCGTGCTACGACAAATCAAAATCGTTGACGGCCTGTGGGCTTACCATGAGCAAGTACGTGAAGTCATGATGTGTCTTTTGGGGAAGATAAAACAACACAATTATCGCTCGTAAAATATTTAGCAGCAGAAACCCTCAACAAGCTAGGGCGGTATGGAAGCGAGTAGGTGAAACGGAAGTCCTCGGGTGGCAGTAGCACGAGACACACCACAGTGGCATTCGTTCACAATCCAGATAGATGAAGTTTATTTCAGGCGCGAACTGACTGAGTTACTCTCGTCACAGTTAAATATTACTATCACCCGTATTTAGTCAATGGTGCAGTAGCCGACACAGTTGCCTTGTGAGAACCTTCGCCGAAGTCCAAGGGTGTGAACTACCGATAAGTTTTAATCAGTATGTATATACATATATTTAACATGTAAATGATACAAAGAGTGGCAAAAGTGCCACAGTATGAGAGGAAAAAGTAATGCATAAGGTGGACGAAAGAAAAAATTGTAGAGGGATAAAAAAGAAAAGGTCACAACAGTGTACACAGTGACTCGCAACACGAGCGCCATTGGCTGCTGTTCTTCGCCATGTCAGATAGCGTTCTTAACCGAACTCCAACTAGGAAGCTCCCTAATGAAGCCAGCTTAAGAGTGGGTGACTTCATATACTGGACCGAAGTCATGAGCTATTCACCAGGCTCCCATTTCCAGCCTAACACACTACTCGCAGGCAAAGCGCGATGTGACAGGCGATGAGTTGGCCAAGCCAACGAATTCTGTGAGACGCGATCATTGCGCTCAAGGGTCGACACAGTTTCTGTTGCAAAAACATATAGACGAACTTCGTCACTGTTGACAATGCTTCCATCACACGCTGCTAGCACTTTGGGGATGCCGACGGTCCAAAGCAATCAATGTGAACATATTCCGTGCGAAAGCACCAGGTCTCGGTGCCGTACAATAGGACTGCCGTTATGGTGGCATTAAACGTTCAGCCTTTCAAAGATAGACTCAAATCACGCCGACTCAACAGACGGAGTAAGCTGGCAAACACCTTTGTGATCTCATCAGCGTTGACACAGCTACCAAAGTGTACGAACCTCTCAACCACCTCTAACGACTTATGATTAAGGAAACTGGCAGGCGCGGAGTGCTGTCTATCTTACAACAATATCTTGCACTCAGTAAGTCCAAAGGCCATACAAAAATGACGAACTGAAGCCTGTAGTCTGTATAAGATGTTCTCGGCTCCCTATAAGCCTTTGAAGATTAAGGCGATATCGTATCACATTCGAATGCCTGTGAGCAACTCCACATCATATTCACAGTTTGCTAGAACACACTCTAGGGTCTGGTCTACTGGAAAAGTGAATAGGGAGGGAGAAGGGACAACCCTGTCGCACCCCGCGGGATGTGTTGAAGTTCGATAATACGCCGTCATAAGCTGTCCAAGGTCTGACAATAAATTGCTTTCGGGACGTTAATCTAATTCTCAGGTACACTTGTAGCGAGAAGGCGTCCAATAAAGCACAATCTTTATTGTCCAAATCGCCGGTCACATGCAACGCCTGCCCTCTCGTTTATGAGTCATAATTCCAACCCGCAACACCCCCCCGGTTTACGTTCACACGTCGTGGGCACTTCTGACCGGTTTACGTGTGTGTGATCGGCGCCTTCTACCGGGGGGTTTCTGCCTGACATTCCTCGTCTGTTTGTCCGATTTCGTTGCGCGATGGCTCGTCCGGCTGCTCGTGCTGTCCGCCATCCACCCAATGTTGGCCTTGACCGTATTCCAACAACGTGTCGAGATGTTCCTCTAAATGTTGGAAAAACCACGCCTCCGATCTGGCCGTCTGTCATATTTTGCCTACCCTGCCTCGCCCGTTGGTCCGATCCAGTCGAGCGATGACTCATCCGGTCGCGCACGTTGTCCTTGATTCGATCGCGGCAGGTTTTCGAACGTACCTCCCCCGCGTTGAGGTATTCGGCCGAGCGTTCGAAAACTCGCACCTCCGACCTGACAATCCACCACACACTCTGCCTCGATAGTCAGCCTCTGAGTGCATCTCTGTCAACAGAATCGAAGACACTTCTGATATCCAAAAGGACAAAATTGTTGGTCTAAATGGCGGGGTCCGAGCATCTGGCGAGGTTTGAAGATGTGATCGATGCAGCCACGACCAGGACGAAACCCAACTTGCTCCTTTGGGATACGTTGTTCGTGCGTCCCGCCTAGTCTACGGGGTACAATGGGTGCGCGCAGCCTTGACACAACAGAAATTAGGCTAATCCCTTGGTGATTTGCACACGAAGCGCATGAGCCCTTTTGGGAATGGGGACGATGTTAGACGAACCCATCATTTGTAACAACCTCATTGATCAGTAGTTTTTGGAGCAGAGTCGTCAGTTCTCAAACTAACGTTGGACCTCCTTCTCCAGAAAGGGCAGGAAGGAAGTCCGTGTGGGCGCATGTACTGTGACGTTTCAGATACTTGATTTCAGGTGGAAATTCTGTTTCCGGAGACCAACGAGAACAGGCAGAACCCAGAGGAGTCGTCGGTGGTACGGATAACCGGCTGAACTGCTGTTGGAATTCCTCGGTCCAGTGACCAAAACGTCCAGAAGGGTTATGAATAAGTTCACCATCGACTACACAGATCACCTCGATAGCACATGGCTTCCTGCTACCAGTTGTCCGGATGAGATGGAGAAGATTCCGAGAATTCCCGGTAGTGTCGGCCTGTTCCATCTCAATGACGCGTTGTGTCCACCAGGCCTCGCAGTACTCTCATACTTGCTTCCGGAACTCCAGGCGAATAGTTTTGCGGACCGAGTTTTACTCGCTCTCGGTTGGAATATTCCGACGAGCGTCAAGAAGTTCCAGTAATCGCATAAAGACGCGGCGGTTGGCAACTGAACGAATAGTATCACACGAAGCAATGCCGCACACGCTTCAATATCGTCTGATGAGTGAGGACGTAAACTAGGGCCAACCGCAAACTGGTAAGTCCAAAGTGCCTGTGGCTCTACTAGTTTAAATACGCCAATTTGTGATTGATGGCGAAGTGGTTCCCCAGGGCAAATAGTGCATGAGCGGAATCCATGCAAGTGCTTCATGTTGGCTTACGATCTTGTAAACAGCCACGCCACCGATAGATGACGTTCATGTGGCAAGTCTGTGTCCATGGTTGACTTGGCGGTGGAAATCACCAGCTGGCGCATTGACGCCTATAACATTATCAGCACAAACGTTCACCGTAGTCTGTTCGACGCGTACCCTTATGGTGCGATCCACCTAAGTCACGCTCGTCAGCGCTAAGCCTGTCTACTTGAACGCTCAAGCGTCCAATGAAGACCACAATGTCTGTGTGCCGCGCACTGTGGGTTAATAGGTTGATGATAAAATCATCTTTGACCGCGCCTGGACTACAGTCTGTGGGAACATGTGACGCGACAAGAAACAGTGTTTGTTATGGACGCCTGTTGACGCTCTAACCGTACCTTCGAGTCTGGTATTGGAAAGATGGTTGTTGAAGGGAGTCTAGTCAAGCAGCACTTCTGCTGCGCATGTGTTCGGGGCAATTTCAACATCGACTTGCCTAGTGGCTTAAGCCGCAGGTTTTCCAGACAAGCGCACATTGTACTCGCGTGGTTAAGCGGCTGACAGGGATCAAGGATATCGCACTGAGTTAGCATCTTCGAGGCGTATTTCAGCAAGATAACACATCGATGGCGAGAGTTTTCGAAGTATGTGCAAAAGCTGTCTGCGGATCTATTCTTATAAGTGTTCGAACATTAAGGGTGGCAAGCTTAAAGAGATGTTCGGGGGTTAAGTAGAGGTTTATGTCATTCATGCATACTATCCTATTGGCTATGACTTTCGTCACGAGGGACAGATAAGGTAAGTCTCTGTTGTGTCTGACAACGCGGTTGGGGGGTCACCAACCATACAGCTGTTTGACAAAAAAGGAGGAAAAGAAGACAAATTGGTTTGGTATAGTAAAAGTTAAAGCAGCCGACCGACCCTTCAGTAAGAATTCTGAGAAAAAAGGCGACAAAAATCACAATTAATGTAAGTTTAAGTTCGCTGTTTAAATAGGAGCAAGTAAAAATTCTCACGTTCAATTTACTTATCAGTGTTGTATAAAAACTTGAATAATCGGAATATTTTGGCACTTGAAACACCTAGACCATGGATCGTCGAAGTTAACAAGTTTGACGCACCCCATACCATCTTATTATCATGTATGCTATCACCGAATGAAGTCATCAACGCTCGCAGCGGTCAGTCGCGTTATCCAAAGTATTCATCAAATAATCAAAATCCCGGAAGAGTCGCAAAAAAGTGAATTCACGAAGTTTGCAAATTAGCACCAAACGAGTCACAGGGTGGTAGAATGGATTGCCCGCTAGTTCCCACACTCGGAACCCTGATTCGGTTGCGCACATCTCGAGATAGGTAGGAGACGGGAAAAACTAACATCGCTATGTCGGAAGCCCGCTCCAATTCACAGGAGTACCGGTCAATCCTTATCGACAGCACTACACAAGTGACCTGTGCAAACGCATAACTGTCGTACGACTGTCAAAACATCCGTTTAATGAGAAAAGAAATCAAAGTATGAGACATTAACATGACAACGTCTTACGCAATCTGGGACACGATTGGGAGATTTGTGTTAGCGCACTTATCCATCCAGCATTCTTCTGCTTGTTCGACTAAACGCCAGCACATTTGTAGGACACACGAACGGAGTCTGTAGGCAACTACCATTGTTAACCATGGGAAATAACTTTGTCTATAGTTTCGGCCGTTCGAGTTGGCTGGTCTGATTGAGGATTCATGTTCGTATGAAACTGAGCAGAAGTAAATCTAGTAGTTTGTTGTAAGTGCTATTAGTATAACCAATTTCATCCAGCAAACGACTGGACTTTGAATTCCAGAATCCGATCTCCCTTTTCGTCTGATAATCTCCATAGCTGTTTTTATATTTCAGTGTTACCAAACAACGCAAGGACTAATCCACTCTACTGTTCATTGAGATATCCGGCAATACACTAATGTCGCAGCAATTTATTCAACGTTTTGGAACGGAGGTCTCGTTTGCCTCACATCTCGTCTGTTCAATGAGCCAACCAGACCATCTCCCACATTCGTTCCAAATCGTTGTTGAGTTCACCAAGAGATTGGTTCAGATTTACCATTATTATTATTATCCGCAATAATAATTACTCACAGTCAGTCGTCTGCACTTCTTTAACATGCCGTTCTCCTAGCTAGTGTTTTTTTCTAGAAGACTGCTGGCACCAAGGGCTAGCCTGCCAAAGAAAAAAACTCGTGCCAAACAAAAATACATCGTCATGAACGCATGCGCTCACTTGCACTCTATGGTCGTATCGACCATTACCTGCTCGATCAATCCATAAGCCGACATTCATTATAGTCCGACATCTCCCCGTGGTTATCCACACGGATTGAGGGGATAATCGTCAGTGTGTGCACCCATGTTGCACACTACCCACTGAGTTCATGGGTCGCCTTTTACAATACCACAGCTGAGTCCCTTATTATATGTGCACTAGAAATAGATGAGCTAAAACGTTAACAACGATTATACGAATACAATGGCTGAACTGGTAAGAATACATGCACTCATCAAGGCCTTAGCCAAGTAACGTCACCCCGAGTAGAGGCGTCTTTGATATTGGAAAAAAAGCCGTCGATTTGCGGCGTCATCTGTTGGGTCACGTTTGGGCTCGGTGATGGTAAACTGCTCAAACCTACGCAGGAAGATTTGACGTCGCTGGCGTTTAATTTTGCAGGATTGGTGACCGAAATGTTATCGGGCTGAGATTCTTGTAGAATGTATCGGGCTTTTTTGCTCTACTTCTCATAAGGGTTGCAACTCCTGCACAAAAAGACTAGCGTTCTACTGATTTTTCGCTGGTCCATTCCATTTTGAATCATTCCAATTTGGTGCTAGACAAGAATATTACCAATTTTGATAAGTGGTTTGTCACCAACATGTCAGGAAAGCACTGAGTTTCGGTGGAGGTCACGGCGACTAAATTTCTTTACAAATGGGTAGAGAAGTGAACGGAGAAATTTAAGTGGAGCCGAGAGTCTACCTGAGCAGCGATCGACCCATGAGGGCAGCGACTCCAAAACACTGTACTTCTGTGGAACGCCTAGTGTCTTATGATCCATGATTGAACGCAGGTCAGACAGGAGAGACCTCTTGAATGTGCCACGACAACGATACAAAAAGCTGACCACATCAAGAGTGTGCGCTTTGTAT
The DNA here is from genome assembly GCA_008508345.1 of Paragonimus westermani. Classification (NCBI taxonomy): domain Eukaryota; kingdom Metazoa; phylum Platyhelminthes; class Trematoda; order Plagiorchiida; family Troglotrematidae; genus Paragonimus; species Paragonimus westermani. Next base: position 68,765 of record QNGE01002969.1, read on the forward strand.
GTCCCCAGAGTATTGAAACCCATGGCGGAGGCAGATTGGACGGATTACATAGCTGGTTGCTGAGAGTCTACGGATGCGATACATTCGGTTTACATTTGCAGACTGCGTAGTAGTTTCACTGCTGGAGCCTATAGCCGAAGTAGGAGCCGCTGCAATGTAAACACTGAGATTATACTGAGCCGGAAGAGTCCCAACTCAACAGTTAGAGAAGAACATGGTGGAAGTCACTTTTAGGGACTACTCAGGTGGTTTGATGATCAACTATAAGCTGCACAGAATAGTTACCACTGGTCCTCATTATGCAGTACTGATGGGTCGGCTTCACAAATCTATCAAAGAAAACCAGTGGTGGAAAGTGGGCAAACAGTGTTCCGCTTCTGGACTACAAAGCGCCAGTCTATGTTTCACTAGTTGTGAAGGCCACTATTCAGAATTACAGGTCCGACCGAGTTATTAACACGCAGTGTCCGCCAAAACTTGTTACCCAACTCTGTAACTCTGACCTATTCCAACCTTGAAGGAGCTGTGCACGGAAAACTGGGGAGAATGATTCGAAATCGGTCACGGGAGACTAACCGAGTTACCCATATAACCTTCCTGAAGAATATCCAGGAGCTAGAAAAAATAGGCTAATCGTTTACCTGAGACCACGAACCAATCAACATTCAGAGAGGCATAATCACTATATTGTTTTCGTCTGTCGTGTATACGTAAGTACATAAATTTTCAGAAGTCAATAAGTAAAAATTCGGAAATTAGACGGCGTGGAAACTCAGTCAGATAATCTTTGATGTCGTTCTCCCTTCCGGTTCAGCCACAGTAAAGCGGAGAACAGCAACACGGCAGTGACCAGAGCGGTTGAAAAGGACACCAAGGGAAATCCTTTCTGGGAAAATGGAAAATCATATTAAACGACCACATGTGACCTCGTTTCATATTATGAACAATGTCAGTGCTGAGATAAAGGTGAATTGAATCGCAAATAAAAGTCTTTGTGACGCCTGGTGTTCACAAAAAAAGTACACAGTAAGAAATCCAAAGTATTTACATATCAGACGACTCAATGTATGGACGCTACCGTAGAATACCTTAATTTTCACTTCCACTGATCGTTTTCATCAATAGTCACCAGAGAATAGGCGTACTGTCAGCTGTCCCCGAATTCCAGTTACGAGTCTTCACACTTAACTTGATTAAGGACGATATAGGAACTGGGCCTCGTCTAGCGTAGTCTACACCGAGTGTTTGTCTACGGCGACGCGTGTTTTGATAAACTAATCAGCATTTGGTGTCCTGAACCAATAGCATGATTTTTAAATACCAAAATCCTAATAAAAAGCCCGAAAAGAAGGTTATGACGAATGTTAAGCATGTCAGTAATAAAATTCAAAGCGCTTCAGTAATTGGTTTAGTTATGCAGAACATCTACGTCAAGTAATTCTGACAGACCAACCCATTCATCTTAGTGTCCAGTGCGACACCTCATTAACGGAATCGACCGAAGACCTACCTGAGATTAGCAAATAAATCTCTGGTTCTTATTAGTACGAGGTGTTTGAGGCTCGGCAACAGGCCGAATCCCCTATCAGCTGGCGATAGTGTCAACCTGCTCAAACGTAGACCGTTAGAGTAGCCGCGGAGACCAAGTGCAGGGTTGATAGTCAACATCGTCACCACTGAACTGCTAGATGTCAAGGAAAAAGTCAACTAGAGGTTGTATGGGGCGCAAAACGATATTACGTTCACTTTCTTTTCTATAGTTTTGGCCAACTTTATTTTTTGCAGAGGTATGTGAAAATATACAATATGGAAAGCATGTATTTTGATTAAAGCAAGAGTAAGACAACAGAACGTGACCCAAGACTGGCCGTGAAGTCACCACAAGGTCACCGTGAACAGACATTCCGATTCAAAATCCATAAAGACTGATGGCATATGTACCGTTCATTTCATTTCGAAAATGAGACGGGCCTTCGTTGCACACTGCTAAGGATTTCAGCAAACCACTACATGGTGTCACTCTTGTGATAGTGTTTTTCAGTCCCACCCTACGACGGAAACATTGTTCGTCTCAACGTAATTTCTCGTGGTGATGCCCGACAAGTAAGTCAGGGGGTTTACGTGAGGACTTCTTGTCTATCATCACAGCCATTCGACGCTTTCACATAAAAACTACCACGTGAACACAGTGGTTCCTAACCATTTTAGACCACCACATAAGGTATACAACTTACATTTGAACAACAACATAAATAAGGTTATGTAACGCGCTCAGCTCGCACAACGAACTGACAATGGCGAAAGACTACTACAGATGTGCGCATCCCACGGTCTATATATTTCGAGCACTGCATTCCAACACAGGAAGAAGCAATGTGTTACTTGGAGACCTCCGTGTGCTTCTCAGCCGTGGACGCAGTTGGATCATATAGCAGTTAGTTACAGGTGGCGCCACTCTGTTAAGGACTGTCGTGCCTTTTGGAGCAACCACCTGGACTCGGA
>QNGE01002969.1:72952-86164 GCA_008508345.1 Paragonimus westermani
AAACCGTTGGTTAGAGACGCTATCCGAGATGGCGGTGTGTCGCAGTCAATGGCGTACCTGTATCCATACCATTTCTAGTTCTTCCATTTAGTCTTCTTCAATCTTTTTTGTCCTTCGTAGTACTCTTTCCTTTTAGGATATTCCACGTCACTGTTGAGGTGAGCGGCGGCCCGAGCCACAGTACCTTTTGGTCAGGCTCATGGCTGTTTTGATTATGATGATGATGATGATGACGTTATGGTTAGCCAGATCGGATTTGACATGCCTTCGATTTGTGGCACTTATACGCGTTTGCATCGTTTCTATGCACCAACCCCTTGGTGTCTGCAGAAGACCGTTTAGTCTTCATTGTCTTACAGCAAACCACTGCCCTTTTCAGAGCGAATTCACGCTAAGCGCACCGTTATTTTTTGCCCAAAAGTTTGCGGCATCCGCGATATAGTGTCCAGTCAGGTAGTGCAGCGGTTTTGTGCGACAATTAAGACCGTGGCAGGTGATCACGTCGAAAACGGGATTGTGGCTTGGATTTTGCACGACGTATGCAACAACGATAAGCCTACCATCTGAGGTTGTATGCGGTAAAAAGCTCAGAGTTCTATTGGATATCTGTGTCCGGAGACCGAGGGAAACGGTTAACTCAAGGACAAAACTTAGTGCACCACGCACCTGAATAGACAACAGAGAACCAAATTAAACAACCATACTACGTGACGTACAACACAAAAAACGGAGCCCTCTCATGATTGGAGACCAAGAAAAAAGAACTGTGGTCAACCCGTAACATCAGGCCCAGATGCAGGCAAGCTTGAGACGATGGAACGGGCGCCTTACTATCAAGAAAGGCAGAAATATCAGCTTCCAAGGTAATCAAAGCACTTGTAGTCGGTGGATCAATGGCGAACATTTGGAACCTTGGCACAACCTTGGCGAACTAGTCGCTACCGAGTGAGATCGACCCAACGGTCTACAGTCCTAAGCCTTTGTGGACACCTTCAAGACACGCCCCATAAATCAAAATTACTGATTATGTGAATGTTTAAGTCAGTCGTCTAGAAGTGACTGAATGTAAACCATGCAGGCGCCATTCCTAAAATATACTGTGCTAAAAAATGGCGAGCGCCTGTTGCAGCCAAACGCAAGAAACCTCTTGTTTTTAGTGAGCATCAGTTTTCGGCACAACAGCTGTCACTCTGTCGTATAGCACCCGCCTGAGTCATTAGATCCCACTTAACAGGATTTGACTGTCAGATTGACCCGGATTATCGGGTCAGTCTACCTCAATACAGATTGCTGATTCCTATTGCAACGTGTCAGACACGTTCGGAAGCTCCGTCAACCGATCCAGGAGCGATTTTCGTTGGAGTGACCCGTTACGACTTTTGATAATCATCATGGCAATGGATAAGGTGTTAGCACTACGACAATCACAACCCACCTACCAAGTTTACACGATGGTCAGCGTTTTCGCCTCAACTAACGATCTGATCCTCCTGGTGGGAAATCGGACGGTCCCCTCACAGAAACTTGCAAACATATGCAGTACTCTGGAAATAGCAGGGCTGAAAATCACACTCGGAAGACGAAATTCATGATCCTTCGTGGCGACCATAGCCATACCCCGACAACTATAACAGAGGAATCTGCTTAACTCGGCCAGGGCACTATCCATCTACTGAGCGCCTCAGACGAAGTGGTCAACTGGGGCATCTCGTTCAGGTGGGGCGCTAGAGCCATTACTAATCACCGACTGCAACTTCGTGCGACAGTGGAAGAAATAACCTCAGTACCTCTGAAGATGCATCAGTGTCCACCCACCGAGGCAGCAACTCATTTCAAAGATGAATCACTCGTTAGTTCGGAGTAGAGTTCGCCGTCATACACTCAAAGGTATGGATCTCAAAATTCGCCAGCTTATTCACCAGTGGCTCCGCCTTCCAGATACCTCAATCAACCATATCCACAACCCCGGTTTGCCTGTACGGGCTGACTATTTCGAGCGTAACCATCGTTACTTTTATTTCGCGTAAATCACGGGTGTGGAGGCTGCTCTCCAACCAACATCCAATCCTGAGAAATGTGATCCCACACAATTCGTTTAGCTCCCTCACGTGGAATAGTGACGTTACGATAGGCATTCAGGTTGTGATATTGAGGAATAAGGGAGGAGCTCATAAGATGTCGATAGACAAGCCTCATTACACGCAGGACAACCGTGATCTTCGGGAATTGGTTCTCCATCTGCTCGCTAATCGCTGGTTGCTCTGTTTGGATAGTGTCTTTCCAAGGGTCTTCATTTGTGCTGCCCAGCTTCCATGCGGCCCTCTACGGACGACCGGCCTGAACTCTCGTGGCCGAGATGACCAACCACCTTTCCGCTGTGGCAACTGCAGTCGATCAGAAAGCCTCGCTCACACTCTTCAACCCTGATACGTCGCATACGACATGCGTCATGTTCCGCACAACCACGTGGCCGAGGACCTGGCGAAAAGACTACGCTATCTCGGTCACGCAGTCTTCCAGGAGCTAAGAGCATCAACGACAACCTCGTTCACTAAGCCCGAAGTGAAGATAAAGTTGTGGTACCGAAAATCAGCATGGTGGACGACCACCAAAGGCAGATTGCCTGGATCGACAGGACTAGAAAGTACGGGACCGACATCCATAGTACCGCCATTCAGTTTATGTCATGGGTTGTCGCGTGGATCAGATCTCCTATCTCCTATGAATATTATACAGTGGAATCGTGTATCCCTCCTCATGTAAAGCTATCCTTCGATTGGAACTGCTCACTTGTGTAATCACTAACTTTCGCTTGATAGTTCCGGGCTTCCTGAAAACTTACCTTTAGGCGGAGAAGTTGGTCTCAACTGTTGTCTTTTCTCTTACTACACATCCTACCACAAAGTGAAATTTTTTCCGTCTTGATATGTGAGTCTTGGTTGTGCCAGAATTTCGGTGCTCCTGGACACCAGTGGTTTTGCGAGACGGTTTCTTTTTCAAACATTCTTTTCCCTCAAATATTCTGATGACCACGGTGTTATCCCTTTGTCACTCTGGTGCAAGAGACACGTCAATTATTTGACGATGCAGTTGACAAACAGTACGATTTGTTGTCACTGCCTAATCTTTCGCCTAATGGACTAGTATGATTTATTCTTCGGGATAGACAATAAAGTAGGCACTGGGTTTGATTCAGATCTAGGTAATACTGAGTTTGTCTTGTGCCTCAGTGAACACCCACATCATCCTACCAGGTAGGTGGATGTAGCGAAGCCTTCACATCTGGCATTACTATCATCGCCATGACGCGCGGGCCGCCGGGCTACTGTATATCGTATCTATTCACATAAACCACCGATGGTGATTAATCCGTGAGGCAGTGATAAAAGCGAACACCGTCTTGTGTATGTTGCACAATAAAGAAGTCGCCCCCATTGGAAACTGTGCGCCGCACACCAATGGCAACTAACGGTAAATAAGCAAGCGTAAAAAGCGTCGGACAAATCCTGAATGTTTGCGAACTTAGGAGAACGCTAGGAACCACCAAATTTATCTCCCATTTAAGGATACATCGGACCACCATGAAAAAACTTACGACTACCTCAACTTTTGTCAGGATAACTGGCTCCTCCAGAAACATGTAACATGGAGTTAGCAAACTCATTAGTTCTCAAAAGAAAAAAAAGAGAAGGACATACCAAATGCGTCATCAACTTGAAGTGAAATAGCCGATGAAGACTATAAAAAGTGTACTGTGAGTGGAGTCACATTTACGATTGATTAGTAAAAAAACAAAGGACGTGGTTCAACGTAGAAGACCTTGTGGTCCACGTTGAGTCACCAGTCAAAGTATTGGGGCTGTGAGGCTCAATGATTAATTCAGCTGCTCTAGCCTTGTTTAAAACCTTGTTTTCTCATGGGTGAACTTTATGGGCTTTATCGCTTTCACCGTGAGTCCTACTATCGTGTTTAGCAATGAAGCTGATACGAGAGCGGATAGGTATATATGAATCTGTGTTAAACAGTTGATCGACTAATAATGTCAATTTCAGAAGTTTAGCAATAACGAAATTGCGCACGAAATAATGGAGAGAAATCCCACCACAGCCTACCACACGTAAAACAAGCTACATCAGGTAGAAAACAGTGAGAGCTTTAGCACGCCTTCACTCTGCACCAACAGTCCGACCACCTTAGGAACGTGCGTGTCGAGTCGTTGACTGAACGCAGCTATTGATGATGTTATTATGACAGTCTGTTTCGGATGAAACAGTGATCTATGTGAGTGAAACGGCTCATGTGATGGTATGGCGAATTTACCGTGGGATGATTGTTCTGATGGGGTGAAGTGACGAATTTTATCGAAAACCCTACAGCCTAAGATTCAGTCTCTCCCGACATATGGATAACGCAGTAGGAATTGTCTGTGTTCATGCAATCTGTTTGTATAAGGTGCATTACCAATCACAATGGTTTTCACAAGAAAAGGTGAGTTAAACACAATCGGCAAACAATGAGTGAAAAGCACCAAACAGTCTAGTAAGTCAACCACCGAATTGGCTTTCTAGCCATCGACACACACTTCATTCAATCAGTCATAACGGCCATTAGCTTGGCCAGAAGGTACTGCGACTCGAATCGTCGCTTGCCGCAACAGTGATGTTGAGCAAGCTGGAAAAAGGATAAAAATGGACAAAACAGGACCAAACAAAACCGGAAGCCATACAGATCCATGAACATAACTGACTACATCATGCTGCCGGCTGGGATAGCGTCTCTATCCAACGGCTTGGGTGAGTTCATTTGAAACAATCGTACCTGTCTGGTTCATGGGTAACGGTATCCGGTTTTCCGCCTACACGAAGGCGTTTAGCACGGTCAAACTGATGAGAACGCATTAAGTTATAACTAACTGTGTCGAACCAGGGCTATTTGTAGCTCAACGAGGCAAAACATTTGAATCAATCGGCAGCTTCTGCACCTTTGCCACTTTCCAGTATATCTCAAACTTAGTATTGCTATCAGGGAATCAGCAAGTTTTGACATAATACCAGCTGCATAATAATCAGAAAACACACCATTGACTTTGCCAGTAAAGTGGTGACCCTGGACACATTTGACGAACCGTAGGAGTAGAGGATTATTTTCAATATATTTACGGAGCACTATGTAAGGTGTAGAATAAACAACCTGGTCAAAGTATTTGGAAGAACTAACAAAGGTAACGTCAACTTGTTTGTCAAATGAAATTTAATGCCTAAACTCGACGACAGCAACCGATCCAGACAGAATTTCAATCTTCTGTTGAGGGAATGTACACACTGCATGGACATTTTTCAAGGTTGCAAAACAGCAGCCCATTGAAGTTTGCAGATAAGGGACTTAAAAGACACCTTTATTCTGTCTTCAAATTATCGAAAAACTATACCACACTTTTCGTCGTCATCTGGCCGATTCCGTCCAACCCATTTATCAAACCTCAGGTTTAATAACAAGTGTGTTTCTTTGCTCGGTACTAAAGAGAATTAGTAAAGCTACGTGTCGTTTTAATAACTGGAGTATTTGGTTTGGAACACTGGATAGCGGTATGACACTACAATTCCTGCATGAACGATGAATCCGCTGTATCTTAAATGGAGTATTTCTCGCAGTACACCCGACACGGTCGCAAATCACTCGATGCTCTAAATAGTAGCGGAGCTTTTCTAGAATACAATTCTTTTGTTCTTTCAAGATAGGAGGTAAACATTCAGCATACAACCACATCAGCGACAAAGAAAACGTAACAATTTTATGGTCAAATCATTTGTTAAATTGCGGGAATTATCTGAGAAAGACTGAACGGTAACCTATGATGGTACTATATACAAACACACTGGTACTGTTATGGTCCGCAATTTTCGTAGCAATAGTCAAGTTTCAACTGCCCAAACTGAACTGAGGAATAGTAGAATGGTCTAACGTTAAACTTAGTGGGACGTTTAGACATGGTGTTTAGTCTTGGTGAAGACTAGCAGATATTTGTATTCCTCCAAGTTCTAAGTGTTAAACATACTTAGGAATGCCCATTTAAAGTGATTTCCTCTTTGGCTACACTATGCTACTGATATTTCGTGAAAATTTGGTCATTTTGGTCCGCCACATCTTATCGTACAGAACCACTTGTCACAGGTTGTCACCGGATTATAGACAAAATTTCCTTACGCCGTATTGCTCGCCCAAGCACATCTCTACTTCAAATGGACTCTCGTTTACATTCCTCGATGATTGCATCACTTTCAAGTACCTCGTCGATTTTAGCGTCTCTGTCCATACGATTCCCTTCTATTAGTTGTAGATTTGAACGAACGGACGATCAGTAGTTAATCCAGTAAAGCGATTAGTTGCTTTGTCTTTGCTGCATCCCGGTGTAAACTTATAATCTGTCAGCTGTATTTTTACTGAACACTTTGTATAACCACTATGCTCACATGAAAATCGACTAACTCAGAATGAATAAAGCTGGTGTGGTATCGCTTCTGACCGGATTTCGTCCGCAGCATTCGACCATTTGTGGCACTCGACAATGATTACTTGCGAGTGGCCCAACATGCTCCTTGATTTAGGGAACACAGCCATGGACAGCCTCCACCTCAAAAAAATTCAAGTTAAAGAAAAACGGATTTCTTCGCGTCCTACCAATGGCTGTATCAATCAAGTCCTCAACTCTCCCAAAAACATTAGAATTCAGACATCGTTATTAGACCAGCGTTAGTTTCTTTCCAGACATTTGCCAGACGATCTGTTCTATCGATAAAACTGACCGTCATTTGGAAAAGGGTGTCTCAAATAGGTTGGACTCGTTCGAGCGTTGTCACTTTCCTGTGAGATGCCAAACTTTGAGATGGTCTGTGCCGATTACTCTAATATGTAATGACTAACAGCTCAAGTACCTTTGAGGGGGTGACGATACCAGCTCATGTGTGGGTAATGATGTGCTCTCTAGAAGTGTGATGTACTGGACAAGGACTGGCGTGCGTCTCTGCTTGCACTCCACTCATCTTTGATAATAACGTGTCGGAGGTAGTGAGCAATTTTATCTACCTCGGTAGTTGATTGTGCTGATGGCGAAGGAAGTAAATCAGTCAGACGTTGCATATAAAATGTCAAAATGCCTTGTATGCGATACCTGTGAGAATGGAAAGATCTATCTTTCTGCGAACAAGCGAACACTGCGTGTGTACGCTCTGATCTGCTACATGGTTTTGATATCTGATCCAATCAGGTAGATTTTTGCCGAATACCGGTCTTTGAGAATTATAATTTGGGCACAACTTTTCGTGTATGGCGGAATTATCATTTGATCAACCAGGCCGCTAAACAAGGGTCTTCGGAAATAGAAATCTGAATAGTCCCATATCTAGCGATTTTTTGACATCGACTTCGTCGGACCGGCCACGTGCTTCGTAAACCGAATTATCGTTTGGGCCATAATAGAGCCTCGTTAGTGAAAACCGCGAGGATGGAAAAGGTAATGCAGCAGTCACACAGAGGACGTCGAAGCTTGTCTCCATCAACTCAATCCGCCCGCAGTTGAGCCCAGAGGATCCAAATACAGCATCGTGACCAGCGGTGCTTGTGTAAGGAATTTAATATACCTGGAGTATGGGGGGATACTTCTCAATATAAACTACTCCTAGAGAAAGCAGGATATGACCGTTTTTCAGATATTGATATTAAGTTGCTGGAAGCAAACGTTCCACTACGCTGAAAAAGGACGATTTGCAAATTTGTCCGCAATGCATTGAAGGTATTACCTACTTCTCGGACATTAACAACTTCGAAAAAGATAATCCTCACGGAAATACACTACATATCGGTGTACTGGCTGAATTCTGGTTGCGTCACTGATATTCAAGAGGACTTCGCAAAATCGGTGTCTTTCAGGACAGGTTCCCTTCTGGATTCTTGTTACAGTATATTCCCACCGGTCAGTTTTCATTTGGTTGAGAGGTGATACAGCAGGCAATTCAAATTGGGGCCGATTGACAATCAAGGTATATTATACTTGAAACTTTCATATATGATGTTCTCGTTCTCATGAAACAGGGACTGACCATCATCCGCGTTGATCGAGGGCTTTTGCGCAGAGGTGACCTACTTTGGACGGAGACGTTGTGTATAGTTCAATAGTGAGCAGTTGGGAGGATAATAAAACTGGTATCTAAAGAGAAATGGTTTGTGTTCGGGAGACTAAAGATGGGCCATTGCGTTAATTCATTCTCCTCTTGTTCCCTATTACATGAGAGTGCCTTTTTTGTACTAAGCTTCGTGTTAAACTTATCTGTACAAGCATGTCGGACTGCCGAGACAAGCAGAAGAACAATTCGTTACATCGCTGTTTCGAATTGCCGGAGTTACATCACAACAGATTGGTCATTTTTATTTCGTCTCACTACAGCTGGATCCAAAGTTCGGGTGGAGACAGATCCTTCAAGACATGATACCTGTAATCAATAATATAGGGGGTTTGTGTGGTTAACAAGATTAACTCTGTATATGAAGATATATCCTAAAAACACGGAGTACATTCTCATTCCAGGTTAAAGCTATGGATTACATGCACGAGGAAGGAGGACAGCGGGAAGATACAGTAAAAAAACTGACAATTGAAGGCAAAGGGGAAATGGTGCAAAGCCTGGGTGTTGGAGGAAACAGCAAACCTAATATGCGTATCATTGGCTCCCACTACGGTTATACCACTTAGCAACAGTATCCAGGTTGGAGAACTAGCATAAAAACCAAATCCTAATAATCTCAATTCTTACCGATGCTTGTTGAGTACGGCAACCTTGCCGATACACTTCTGTCAGTGATGTTAGCTACTACCAACAGAAATCGGCAGACATATGGTATAGGTCAGGCGACGAAGATTTGACAGGACAATTAGTATCAGAAAGATATTTGTTACACCAACCCTAGTGTCGCACAACGATTGATTAAATCGGACGGCGGTGGATAATTCGAGCTGAGAATAGGATTAATCATGGTAGACCGAGTTACGATATGTATAAATAAATTGGAAAACATACTTTGTTCATGCACTTGTGACCGTAATAGCCTCCATGACATGTACACGTAAGGCAGTCGGGTCCGTTGAACTCACACAGAGAACGCGAAGGACAGCGTGTGACTGCAGACATAAGAATCGGGATACAAAAAGATGGAGATAGTTACCATTCACTTTTTGATCGCAATTGTCTAGCTGATGGCGACAAAGTCGATAACGCAATGCATGAACACGATCTTCAGCCCAGGAAACCTGGCCACCGGGACACGATATATTGGAATCAAGCAACCTATGATAAAACACTGAAAACCATTCAGTGGTTGCAACGTACAAATAATCAAGCTGCTTGAGGTCGCAAAAAACATCGCCGTCAGCAAATATTTCGTTGCCGGGAATAAATCTGTCGAAAATATGGATGATAAAATAAGGTACACAACAGAAGTTACAAAAAGAAAATGTGCGGTTTAACCATCCCCGGTGGAAATGTTCGTAGATGACAGTTTGTAAAATCCAAACTGAACAAAGGTCGGACATCGAATTAACAATTACCCCACAGTTGTATTTATCTGTACGCAAAAGCGCTGGTTTACGACCACGCCGTTGTAGTCGCTGCAAGCCTGCGAAAAGTTCAACGTAAGCTGGCTTGAATCACAGTTCTGAAGAAGTTCGCCAAACTACAATGACCAAATAAAAATTAACTGTCTGAGCTAACCGAGCAGTCGGTCCAAAACACGAAGAGCCAGATTGAAAAGTATGGAGACATTGCCTTTCAGTGTCTCGACCAATACTTTTAATACTTATCTGGCTTGTAAGAATGGTGGTGTAGTAATTATGTGATGGTGGCCGTCTTCAGGTATTCTAGCAAGGTTATGGCAGCCAATGAAATTCAGACACCCAGCAGCTTCGGACTTGGCGCAGGATTCACAATCGCATGAAATTCTGAAAAGGTAAGTGGGGGTGTATTAAATCTGTTTCTACAACTGGAATGTCGGCTATTCCTACCACGCTTCTACAAGCTTCTACAGTCACATAAAGTGTACTCGATTGACACACGAAAATCAGAACAGGCCACCTACGTCCACAAGACTTTAGAGAAGGAAAGCAACAAGTCGACCAAGAAGGGTGGCGGTGCTACTATATGTGCAGAGTGACATGAGAGTCAGCCATGCCTGAAAAAATCGGGCGACTCGTTTAGCTCGAATGTATATATACCGTAAAGGTGGGGTAATCAGTAGAACGTAAGTGGAAGTGTCTAACCGGTGACAAAGCAACGTACCACTCATTTATCTGTCACTGGTGCTTGTCTAACGAACGATGTTTTTATTTTTCAGTGTCTACCTGCTGTTACGAGAATCACAAAGCAATTGTAAGGGATTAGTAAACGTCTCCCGAAATTGCCTCGCAACCGTTCGATAGGGCCCATTCCCAGCGCAAACCGTCCTCAGACACATGAAAGTAGTCAGCGAATAAGACCAGAGGCATTTACAATGTCCGCCAAGTGCGACTATTGGGGCAATTGTCATCAGACTACCTGGTCTACGTTTGTCTGCGTGGAAGCAATTCATGCAAGCCCCTTATCGCCATTGGCCGATTATCTCGAAACCACTTGAAACCACACCGACCATGCATCACTTGACGCTAGTAATCACGCGACTTATGGCAGGTGCACGTGACACCCCCGCCCGTAAACTAACACATCCACCCCAGCTTGTAAAAAACACTGCTAATTAGTGTGAAGTACCTCACTTTCTATGAGTGGATCGTGTATGCTTCTTAAGAAAAAAGACAATGATCTAAGGCAGCTGCTTACAAATCTGACCTCCAGAGAACGCCTGTTCTCGGTTGTGACACAAGTGAATAAAATAATTGGTTCTGCTGCACACCTTCGAACAGATGGAACGTAGTGTTGCAATTCATAAATGAGAGGATCTTAACAAATTTCCCCGAACAACCACGCACTCGGAGCCCAAATGTAAATTCACGTGCGCAACGATCCTCTTTTCGTAATATTATACCTACCTCGATTAGCGTTTGCCTACCAACTGAGCACTATTAATTAAGGCTGTGCGCAATGAACATCTCACTCTACTTAATTCGCTTTCCTTCTGTGCGTTAGCACTAGGTTAGCATCCGCTACACTGAAAACGCGCCACAGCACATAAGTGTGATAACGCAAGAGTTACATTTTCAAAACAGACAAATGTAAACAGTTTGTCACTTTGTGAAGGAGTGTACAAATTCCGAGTGCGTGTTCCTGTTCTCCACATGCACGTAGACGGGGTATTTTCCAGAAGTATGAAGGGAATAGTTGTCAGTGTAACGATTAAACGTTAGGGATGGAACCCATGACCCACCTATTCTGCTATCTTGACGTAGTGGTCAGGCTTGTACACTCCGTCGATCCGGAGGGCTATGCTGACTAGGATTTCCGTCCTACCAAGTGCCACCCTGAGGGGCAGGCTATGGGATAGCAGTCAGATGAAAAGCAGATGCACCAATAGGGTTATGTTTCACACTACTGACTATGTACGAGTGCTTAGGTAGTCAGGCACGATTCTATGAGCATATATTGCTGGAATATTCTTACGGTTGTCACATTGTTGTATTCAGAATCAAGAAAGGAATCAGAAAAGATGCTCTCGAACAAAGAGCAATTCGATCACCAAACCGTTAACCGTGACTGCCAGCGTATTACCCAGAATGGTTGTAAAACACTCGGTATCATTCACAAAGGCTTATATGTGCAGCACTGCTAAGAGTTAGGCATTAATTTCTTATTCACTATGCTCACGCGTCAGCCAAACCCCTCAGTGTCAAGTGGATCAAGCTCTTGAGTTACTGGCTCCTGGTAAGGTCTCAAGAAAACCCCGTATCCTGGTGTCTCACAGATCATACTTTTGAGTCAGAGATTCGGGGTATGTTTGTGATAATCCGGAACTTATGTTCAACAGACTTGTACAAAGAGAGAACACGAGTTGCCAGAACCATAGGCTTTATTCAACTTGTAAACAAGCCATATAGCTGCAGTACAAAATAGAGAACGTGAAGAACGACGAATAATGCAGGCGATTGAAAAGACACAACCGCATAACACTCACCCCGTCTGGAAGAAAATCCGGTTGGATTTTCGTGAGTCTTGGAGCACAAACTTAGAGTAATGCGATATGGCGATTATATCTGGTGCTAGATACAAGGAGTTTCACAGACGTCGTGAGTATTGACATCAGTATCACGATTTTCCTCAAACGTGGACACCGCAGAAACCATTTGGATGGAATCGGGCGCTTCATCGTCCTTCTCTACTTCCGCTTCATCCGCCATTACTGTGTTCTCTGCAGCTGGTGCCAGGATGAGTAAGGACACTGTCGTCATTGCCGTCCAGGTGAAGAACGCGAGCATACGTCGGACTGCATTCTACGAACTCAACTTCCTCTGCGAATAATATTTCGAAGTCCGGTTTTATTTCGAAGGTGGACATTGTCAGCGTTCATTAACCAACTTTGTTGGGAAAAACACTTTTTCCCAAAAACTCGCTATATTTCCCAAGGGAAACAGATGCTTCGATTTTGAGAACTCGAATGCCCGCAATCATTCTGGAAGATTCGAGTTCGCGCGCTTGCTTCTGATTGTCCCGTTCAGTGCCCTAGGACCAAGACCATCGAAAACCTATAAATACAACCGTTTTGGGCCACTGTTTTGCTTTCGGGCTGAGCAGCAAATAAAGCTCGTTTGAAGGCCGTCTTTTCCTTTCTTGGTGGGGGTTCTAAGTTGCGAGAGTTGGGTCCGAGTACTTGCGTTCCGATTATTCGTATCGTTTGCGATATCGTTGCGTTTCATTCGCAATCGAGGTACTGCTCGCGGTCTTCCTGTCCGTTCTTGCCTTCCTCTTTCAGCGGGTCGTAACAAACTTGGTAAGCAAAGGTCCATGGGAACTCGACGGTGGTGGCAGAACATGCATTTGTGTGAGGTAAAATTGATTGCAGCGCACAGTAATCGACATATAGAATGAAGCGCATTTCGTGGCAGTTTCCCAGTGTTCAGCACTACGGCTTTTCGACTTGAGTGTCAACAGCAAGAATTTCCATATGGCACCGTTAAGACGTTCAACTTCCCCGTTGGACTGTGAATTCATCATCATCATCATCATCATCATCATCATCATC
>QNGE01002970.1:16601-52542 GCA_008508345.1 Paragonimus westermani
GTAAACCGGTTAGAAGTGCACACGACGTGTGAACGGAAACCGGGGCGGGGGTGTTGCGGGTTGGAATAATGACTCGTAAACGAGAGAGCGCGCGTTGCATGTGACTGGCGATTTGGACAATAAAGATTGTGCTTTATTGGACGCCTTCTCGCTACAATACGAGCGCAAGACAACACAACTTTAGCATATAAAGCATCCTTTCGAAGTGTTTGCTTACAATATCCGAAATGGATAATGCCGTTGACTATTGCCCGTGGTAATCCAATGAGGAATCTATTACTCGGGCTTATAGTGTACTCATCTTCTACGTGTGCATGAATGAATGTCCTGGTTCACTAATGGGGCGTTGTAGAATAGGGCAAACTTGGATAGTATTTTGCCGCCCGCTGGTAGGTAAGTGTGGTAGGCACCGTTTTAATGTACGGACTGCAGACAATATCTCGTTATTGTACCCATTTGCTTGCTGCATTGGTACCTTTGACTAGAATTTGATACCCTACTGTTCTCGATTGAGTGACCTTTGCTCCGTAGATTGAACTAGTCACATAGGTAAAATAAGTCAAATCAACTATGCATGATAAATAACGCTGCTGGATTAGTCGGACATTACACCTGTTTTTTTACTATGATGTGACGTCTTAGGTAGTTTCGACTCTGCTCATGGAAATTCATAACCCAAACTGGAAACCGAATTAAACTGATAGGTGGTACCATTACTGGTGGTTTTGCATTTATACGTGCAATGTTCATATGAACGCCTGCCTGAGGAGTCTGATAGACAGAAATACTCTGTGTGGATTAGATAAATAAGCTGAATTTATCAGAAGAGAGCCGTACACATGGCTTTACCCCTCGTAGATGGTTCTCAGATTCAGACCATCACTGGAGGTCTCACAACTGATGTGAAAAATCGACTGAAGCAGGCTTTGTACGCTCAGAAACAGTTGTTGGTGAACTTGACCCTTCCCTGAATTTAGTGACCTTTCCTAACTCACCGACCGATTATCCATCCTGTCCCCCTAACTGTTCGATATAAAAGAAGCTTCATGTTAGTATAAATTTTGCACTGACGAGTCAGTGCGAAATGCTTGCATGTACCAGTTTTCGTGTTCCAACTGTTTTGTTGAAACGATCAGTATTCCTCCTTCGTTTAGGGAGAATTATGACACGACTCGAGACTATTCGTTTCTGGACGAGGAAGACAAAGAAAAGGGTGAAGAGTGAGTCGTTTACACGTTTGCCCGTGTTATATCAATGCAAATTCATCACAATGCGCTGCTTTTACAGGAATTTTATGGGGTAGCAAAAGTGATCTTGGCCAGAGTTGACTGAACAGCTTGGTGCACTCCGGTCTGTTTGTCTTGTCGTTGTACGAAACAACCGTTCTTCCTTGGAAATGTGCATAGAAAGGACAAAAGACTGAACTGACAAAGACCGAGAATGTTTCGCTGCATCCCCACTGGCGTTTACTGCAAATAAGTTTAGTGTACAAAGTTCCAAACCAAAAAACAGTCGCAAAAGGGACAGTTTATAACCAGTTCGGCTGCTACCACGATAGCACCAACGTCACAAACAGTTGTTTTTTAGTGCACAATTTGAGTTAGCGGTGTCGTAGCAATCTTTCGTTTCGATAAGAGAACGGAACAAGAAATGAATGAGTCAACCACATGTTGTGTTATCAGGTAATGCTTGGCAATCGATGGCGCTGGTTCCTTTCAGGTGTTTACTGTCAAGTTGCTCGATCACCCGACCGTTTGTTGAACCCATTTCGGCAAGCTCCCGGCAACCTTCGTTCCAAGCTGGCGCTGAGTTCTGCCAACATCGGGTACTCTGGATCCACATTTATATTCATAGATTACGTTTGATTTGGTTAACTGAGACGTCGGCTGCTTAACTGGGGACGTGGGAATTCAGATCGCTCTGTATACGACCACTGGCTTCGCGGCAAAGAATATGCAGACAGCTGCTGATCTTATGCTTTGTTCAACTACTCAACACATTGTCTTCCTTGAGTGGCAAATGCAAGACTACTGTTTTTGTGTTAACTGTGGGTTGCAAATTGTCTCACACACTATGGGTTTTATTACCGTTGTCTGACAAAATCTGTTCTGTTTGACGTACTTCATTATCCAAGGTGTCGCTTGTGCAAAGCCGTCTTACCCGGCCAAACAGTATACGCACTAGTCCTCTTTTATGTGCTACCGCGATAAGACTGTCAAAGTATAGATACTGAGCGGTCCACGCATTCTTTCGGTAGACAGCACATTGAACGGATCCATCCGTTCCCTTAATTATGTTGACATCCAAAAACGGCAGTCGACCATTGGTGTCACTTTCTAAAATGTAACGAATGCATGGATGTAAATCACCATCATCATCGTAACAGCAATGAGCCCTACCAGAAGGTACTGTGACTCGGGCCGCCGCTCACCTCAACAGTGAGATCGAATATTCTAAATGAAAAAAATCCCTACTAATAAGGTCGAAAATTAATAAAAGAAGATTACTGGTGAGTTAACAGGCAGTAGCTGTGTCTCCTCTCGAGACGATCGGGCAACTTGATCATTGCTCACAAGCGAGAGTGGTTGAGCGTTCAAATTTGATAATTCGGTCGTGCCTAATGTGAGGTCAGTGGCGCAGTGGTAAACACGGTTGCCTCATGTTTGGAATAGCCGGAGTTCAAATCCCGGCCGTGGCAAGGATATGCACTACTGATGAGCTCTAATAAGAGCGAAACTCGGGTCTAGTGCTTCTTTTCGAAATAGGCTGGTTGGAAAGTCTATCTGTATGCGAACGCTGTGATCAAATGTGAGTGATGGTCAACTTGAAAAAAGAAGAACAAATGAAAGAACTAGAAATGGTGGATGCAGACACGCCACTGACTGCAACACACCGCCGTCTCGTATAGCGTTTCTGATCAGCGATTTGAGTACGTAACCCAGCCTTCGAGTGTTTTACAGTAGTTAACCAGTTGACCGCGCGTCCGGAGCATTTTCGAATACGCCCAGGCGAACGGTCGTGTTGCCCACGCGACCAGTCCACTTAATATGGATTAGTTGGGGAAGAGAACGATAATCAGACACAGCAAGTCTGTTGACCTCTTCGTTGCAAACAGGCCACGTTTCCAAACCATGCAGCAAAAGAGAACTTACACAAGTATTATATACCCTTCCTTTCAGCGATAACCAAACGTCCTTCCGACACCACAGATGACGCAAGCTAGCAAACGCAACTCGTGCTTTGCTATCCTCGTCGATAGTTCATCAGCGATAGTACATGCTGACGAGATAGTGCCATAAAAGTATATGAAACTATCTACGATCTCGAGCGGATTACCTACAATGAAGAAGGTAGAAGTGGAAGTGGTTCAGTCTTGAAACAGCACTTTGCATTTGGAGGGTGCGAAGCGCATTCCACATAAACTAGCCCGGTCACTTGGCTTCATCAACATGGTCTGCATATACTCGGTAGAAGGGCTACGCAAGACTGTCATCCGCATACTTCAGGTCGGTTAACCTACTTCCAGGGAGTAGCCCAACGCCAGGTTTACTGGACTCCTCAAGGACACTCCAGAATGTCGTCCATGACAAAATTGAACATAAAGGAAAAATCGGACATCCTTAACGAATACCACTGGATTCGATAAACGCCCGAGACAGCTGCTCATAAACTCTCACCCTGCTTGAAGAGTGATAGTATAGTGTTCTCAACAGATTTACGTAGTTCCCTGATACTCCCTTGCAAAGGAGACAGTTTTAGAAGACGTTACGAGCAACCAAATCGAAAGCAGCCTTTAAGTTTAAGAAGCCCACGACCGTCGGCTATCTGTAACAGTGCCGATGTTCCAAGATCTGTCGCGGGGTAAAAATGTGCTGAATGCGCACTTGACTGGATCGGAATCGTGCCTGTTCTTTGCGTATCTGACTTTTCCTGGTCTCAGCGAGCCGATGTAATATGAGGCCAGTGAGTAGCTTGGACACAACAGATACTAAACTGGTCTCTGTGGTTGTCACATAGACTTCTGGTCTCCTTTCTTGAAAACTGGAATTACTGTTGGTAGGCATCAATCACAAGATACCCATTCAGCTCTCCAAGTCGTCTAGAGGAGTTTCATCAGTTCTGATAACGACCTTTCCCCGTTATCCTTGAAAAGAGGAGGGAGGAGGTCTGGACCAGGAGCCTTGTTACGCTTCAATAAATTAAGCTCCGAAGCCACTTATGTCTCCAACGGAAGACCGTTTACAACGCAATAACTGATCGTTCGGGTCCCGTTGTCCACATGGTCAGCTAAACCATTCTTCAAGATGTTCAACCCACTTGTTAAGTCAGCGCGATTGACTGCTGACAAGTGAACCATCTTCTTCACACATGATCCTACTTACACGGATTCGACGGCTAATATCACCACGTTTCAGAGAAGAAAGCCTTCTCGTTCGACTGTTCGACCAAGTGGTGCTCACGGTCTTTGCACAGGCTTTTAGTCAGCTTGCGTTTGGGTTCTCAACGGTCGTCATCATATTCAGAACCAGGTGGAATCGAGTAACGCTTGTTCATGTGGTTTATATGACAAAAATCTAGTTATGTCACAACTGAACAGCTCCTTCGGAACATATCTCTTCATAGCATGGTTTTGTAGTTGCTTAGATTTGTCCCCAATGCTCTCTTACTTGAACAGAACTGGGCAATTTGTCCACCAATGTTTCCTGGATGCCAGTTAGGTGCCTTGTATTTACGAGCGTCTGTCCTCTGGGCAAATGACAACAAAACGAACACACACAACAGCATGGTCCAAGTCTAGGTGGTTGCTCCAAAAAGCACGACAGTCTTTAACGGAGTGGCACCACCTGTGACTGACTGCTATATGACCGAGCTGTGTTCAGGGCTAAGAAGCACAGGGAGGTCCCCATGTATCAGTGTCTCTTCTTATGTTGAAGTGCCATGCTCGAAATATGGCGACCGTGGGATGATCACAGCTGCTGCGGTCTTTCGCCACTGTCTGTGCGTTGTTCCCGGACATCAAACGCTTCTCTTCCGAAGAAAGTCGACCAAGGTGAGCATTCGAATCGCCCGCTAGTGTGATGATATCTGAGTGTTTCGTCTGCTTCAGAAGGTCAACGAGGGCGTCATAAAACATACCTTTTGGTAGCATCCGAACAGCCGTCTGTTGGAGCGTACGTCGATATAATGAAAACGCAACGTCCTTGTGATTTGCGTCGGTAGAATTTAACAGGTGTATTAAGTCTGACGACGCACAAGCGGCTATCCACTGGGATCAAATCGAGTAGAATTTGTTCTGCTCTGAAGTCAATGCGATTCCCACTCCAACTTGACCACGGGATTCAGCTTTAGCGTCGCCAGAAACTCTGAGGAAGGAAGACTTGGATCTATCTAGAGGTGAACTCAAGTGGATAACGATGGTGAAATTGTAGACCCCGCGTCTCCGACAGAAAGCAGACATCAAGCTCCAGACTTGAGAGAGTACCCACCAGCGAGTAACTTGTTGACCGACTTGTCGGCAAATGCGAACATCGAAGGCGCCAATGTTTACTGGTTGTCTTGGCCCTAAAAAAACAATTTTCGTCCGAGGGCACATGGTGGGAAAAAATTTGGGTGTCAAAGTAGGAGGAAAAAGTCGTGATGAGTGAATAGTGTTACTGTCAGGAGAACGATAACTTCCAATACTTCCCGGTCGGTTGTGCCACGAAAAGGGTTTGGCTTGAAGGACCCCACCTCAAGTCTTTGGCTCAAAATTTTGACCTGCGAGACAGCAGGATACACGGTTTTCTTGGGTGACCCTACCTGGAGCCAATGACTCAAGAGTTTGACTCACTTGGCAGTGACGGGCTTGCCTACCCCGATGGCGCAGTGAACAAAACCTTAATGTCTGGTTCTGAGCACTGCTGCGCACGGTGTATGTGTCCGAGGCCTCGTCAGGCTTCTGTTTGATACCGGAAGTTTTCAGACCGTATTAGATAATAAGACGGCGTTCACAGTCAACCGTTGGGCGATCAGAGCGCCCCTTACTTGGTATCTTTTCTAACCTGCTTCCTGATTCGGAAGACAGCAGTGTCTGCTGTATGCTCATAGGATCGTGCCTCGCTAGCTAAGCACTCGTCTGACTGCTTCCGTTTGGCCTGTCTGACAAGGTCGCAACTGGAAGGACCGAAGTCCTAGTCAGCAGAGCCTTCCGGATCGGTGCAATGCACAGGCCTGACCACCACGTCAAGGTATAGGCTGAGGATTTTCAGTTGACCTGGAAAATAGGTTCCCTGCGTCTGGTCGTTTGTGACTGAAACTGTGTCGACGTATCTTCTACAGAAGACCAAACTGTCCAGTATGCCTGGCATTTGTTTTTCTATTTTGACCACAGATATACCGGCTAACATCGGACCAAGTGGGCTGCCCACCGCGACTCGATCAATCTGACGATAAGCTTTGTCTCGTAGTTAGAGCTTACGTTAGATGTACTCAGCAAAAGTGGACCATTCTAATTCACCTTGGACTACAATCTTTATCTGATTTGGGTGTATCTAAGATGGCAAAAAGCTGATGGTTTCTTTACATGTTGCTTGCTTAGGTGATTCTTAGTGATCGATCCAACTGGCTCCTTCCAAGTTTTCACTGTTAATTGGCCGTTACGGTTAAAGTGTTCAAGAGGCGTAACATTCACGTACTTCATAAAAAATCGTACAGGACCCGTGCTTAGTTTTCACCATTCTGTGGCCTGATCTCCAAACTTCGTGCGTTGTTCACATTTCCGATCGGCCAACAAAACACGGCTGAGGGGAATAGGACACAAATGCACAAGCATTCTCAAATTGCTTTCTTACGCTCTTCCTGACTTTTTTGTGCTCGCCAGATGAAGTACATCAGAAGCACTCAAACCAGTCCCAGTTGAATCTCTTGGTTTCGCTCCATAAGGGGTCTATTTGTTAAAGGTCAATCTGAACTGGACAACTTTACGCTTTATGTCAATGTGGAACGAGTGAGCATTGTTTACACACACAAGGCTTTTTTGTTCGCTGGGCTGTTTGAGCACCGAACTTCAAGTACTTACAAGGATGTTACAGGATTAGAGATGTTCGACACAACACAATGGAAACCGGCAGATCAAGTCACCACGGTTGAAACGAAGAAAGTCTACATCGATCCGCCATTCAAAAGTGTCAGTGGTTCGTCTTGAACTACACATCATGCTCATATCAGTTGTACGAATCTGTAGTACTGATGACCGAAGCACTAGATTACTGTTACCTTCGTACATAAGAAAACAACCTACTGACGTCTAATCATGCTGTTTGTTAATTACAACGGGAGTTATGTCGGCGAAACCAACAGGCGTTTGAATTTTGGGAATGTCTGCCAAAATGAGTTTGATACGTTATCACACCGTCTAAGTCATTTTTCTGGTTTCAGGCAGTCTTACGTTTTTGTCAATCTCCAGACGTCTACTAGTAGCAGGTTATCGAATCAATTTTGACTTGCTGTCCACTATTGTGATAGACGTCGTACTAACTTGAACTTCCAGCGTTTCATTGAGGTTGTTAAGTTCGGTTATCCCAACCCAGCATTTCATGTGCAGAAACAACCGTATATAAGCATTAGGCATGATTTTTACCCCTGATTGTCGTTGGGCGCCGAACAGACGATACGAAGTGCTAACATCTACCAACGATCATCTTATCTTATTAACATGCATTCCGATCATGTGATTGAGGAAGCTCTTGGTGTTAACGACGCGAACTGCGTGCTCGAACCTCGGCTGACAAGATTGCGCTTGTCTAAGGTTTTCTCAGCCTAACGTTGTTTGGCGCATGTCTGGATCAATTTGTTGTGTGGCGGCACTATTTTTTGGGATGTTTTCGTCCCTGGTGTATCGATCTGGTGACTCAGTGCTGTGACAGCAACCGACTCATACGTTTTCAACACACTTTTCTTAGATTGTTGGGAGGCCATGATGAGCACTGGATGTGAGACGGGTACACCGTTGGTAGACATTTTCATCATTTTCAACTTGGAACCGTATATGTGGACGCTGTGGCTCTGACAATGTCTCCTGGAATAGCAGTATACTAAGTAAGAACAAATGTGTAGAGAAGAAACAGGATGGACATCATCTTGGCCAGGCTGGATGGCACTCTTTGATTAGTTTCTTCTGCCCGGCATATTCACCTTTAGATTTGCAAGAGTAGCCAGGGGCTGGCATTTTGTTATTCCGTTTTGAAAATCAGCAGAATGCACAAATCTCTGTGGTTCATCACAGTTATTCTCGGGTAGAATTTTTCTAGCATGTCATGTTTTCCATGGTCTTGTATTTCTACGGCTGGTTAACGTCGGGGTTTAAGTGGTGATTCTAATGTCACTTCACGCTCATGCACAAACATGTACGAAACACTTCACTATGTAACGCATTTTACCCTCTGGTTTTCTCCGATGCAGTCGCGAAACACGACGCGCGATTGAACGTCAAAATCGGGCGGAACGTGCTCGTCGGCGAGCTGATGAATTGCGTTCCGTTCGTCAGATTGTTGAAGTGGCTCGCGAGAACGATCCGAGGCTCTTGGCAGCAATCAAAGCAGAACGTGACTTGAAGGCTGCCAAACGACAGGCACGGTTGGACGCGCTTCGTGAGAAGCGTGCGGCAGAGGAGCAGGTAGTTTTCCGAACGATGCTCTTGATTCGTTTTTGTGGTCCTGATAATTGAACGTCAGACCACGGCAGTAACAGCACTTTGCTATAAGTACCAGTCCCATGGTATGTTAATCAGTGAAATGTGTAAACCAACCCCACGAATTGCGTCACTAAACGGGGTAGCCGACTAAGAACAATCCACTTTCAAACATGTGCTAGACAGTTCTCCGTCACGTCAATGCGTCACATGAATATGCCCGCTAGTTGGTCATAAGTATTACATCGGAGCACAAAGGTCGACGCTCCAAACCATTGGTAAACTAAATGACCGTTCACTACTGATTGCTTGTTACTAGGTGAAAAGTCGCACTTTTTACGTATTGCCCGAACAGTCAATCGACGTTGGGTGATGGACATTCACTCAGTTCACCGTAGATTTGACTCGTTGTACTGTGCAACCAGTTAGCCGGTCTATTCATGTGTGTTTTTGGCTGAGTAGTTGCCAATGCCCTATCGCTTATCAGCATTTCACAAGGAACATAGAAAGTTTTCATTTTGCGTCAAGGTGGCTTTGCTCGATTAGATTGATAATGAAATGGATCAGCGACAACTCTCAGCCAGGCACGATATCATTAAACTGTAGCCTTATAGTTTGCTACGTATTGCAGAGAATATCGGAGCTACTGAGAAGGGGCCTTCTTAAAAACGTGTGCAAACTGTTACCGCGAATCCTGTGGTTGACAACACCGTTTGACAGTGGTTTGAATATGCTTGGCTAACAATCACTCCTACCACTGGTTCCACATATTACAGCAAAAGATGACATAGAACTGCGGATCAAAGACTACAGGGCACTACATCGGTGCCTACGGCGGTTTGGAGATAAACAGTACGTCTGGGGAAAGGTCGGTCGGTGGCCTTGCTCAAGTCTATGTTATAAGTGCAACAGAATAGATGTCACGTCTGTCAGAGTTTGTGCTTGCATATATTTCCGGGGATATCCGCACAGAACACTTGCGAACAGATATATTGAGGCATGCTATTTGAATTCCGACCTTCTCATAAATGGCATATTGCGAAGCATTTTACTGAAAAGCAAGCAACACGACTCGTTCACTCGATTTGCATACAAAAAACTGTAACGTATACCTTTTGTACAGTTAAATGACAATGTTTTGTAGTTTACAATCTAATCTGTATTCTTGGCGGTCGTGCAGTTTGAGGCTATAGTGTGCAGCCTACCTCACCTATTAACTCCGTTTAGCCGAAGCCGTTGAATGATGCTGTTTTGGAGGTTCGAATCTAATGAGAATCGTAACTTCCACGAATCACTGAGTGCTGTTCGGCTTTTCTAGTAATTCTATTCTCAAATGAGATAAATGTTACACACTTTGGCACCTGTTTTCTTTGAACTTGACACAATTCACGTTTTCCTTCTAAAAAAAATGCTAATTGTGGTTGGTGGAATATATTTCTGTGGGTCTATTGGTTGGATTTACAGCTTTGCACATTTCTATGGTGTCTGGGCTGAGTATTCTCGAATCGCTCAATCAGGATCAGTTTGGGTAGCCGAAGTTGTAATCCACTACTCTCAGTATGACCATCTGTCTTTTTACTACTATGTTATTAAGTTTGCACAGAAATAGCTTCACTTTTCTCTCAAACAAATTATTACATATACTCAGGTTACTAGTGAGTAGTTTGGCATGGTTATTAGTCATGAGGGGATTCATTCGTGAAAAATCCGGACTTCGGCTAGATTCAAACCATTTACAGAAATCAGATTGCCGAATTATGATGAGCAAAGGACACACCCACCAGATGACCTGACCAGGATAAAGAAAGCTGAAGAATGAGAACTCCGGCTACCAGTTATAGTTTGAGAGTTGGGTTGTGATTAATTTGAGACTGCCTAGGGGTTGGTTTGAACAGCTTTTCACTATCTGGCTCCCGTTTGCAACCTGGATAATTTCGCATAATTTCAGACTAAACTGTTTTGTAAAAGTTGGAAACCTGGGCACCATCCTGTCACGGATCAGTCAGCATTCGAATATCGCATAGAATTGATTCCTTCTGAGTATGGTTGACAACTGTCAAGTAATGTTAAGCTCAACTCTGTTCGACACCTATTTAAAGTCATTTTTATTTGTCTCCAGTTTTACCGTTTTCCGGTTTTGTTCTCTACATTTCTCTGACCTTAAGTGTTTCCTTTTGGAAGTTAGCGCATCTCAACTTGTCCCCATTAATTGGTGGATTTTCCTATATATATTTTTTTCCGCCCATGACTGTTCAGTATCACACTTAGTTTACAATTCGGATGCAAGTTTGACACTGTCAGGGCTCGGATTGGTCAGTCGAGTGAGTCACTGTGCTTCAGGATTTAGGTGTGCACGGTACTAGGATTCATCCTGTGTTGTTTGGGTGAATGTCAAACCGGGTAGAGGCTGTGTGCTTGGAATGGTGTGTCAGTGTTGTTCGCCGTTTTTCTGACTTGTACCTCTGCGCTCAGCAACCTTCTTGGTTGGAGATTTGTGAACTTTAAAGAAACTATCGTGGCACATTACCGCCAAATCACGGGAGCTACATGCTTATCTCAAGAAGTAACCGTTTTTTAATATCAAGCAAGGATGTTGTTAAAGCATCGCTGAAGATGATCAAACCTTCTGGAAACTGACATCACTCCAGGATGAAGCAGAATTGGTAGAGGTCATCGAAGCCGTACTACAGTGACTGCGTGTGTGTGTGTGTGCCGTGATGAAATACTGTTTCACGAAGAGCGTTGAGTTTTGCTAATATACCTGAAACGCTAAAGTCTAAAGCGTGTGGAGGTGTTATTTTTGAAGAGCTAATCTATCTCAGCATGATGGGGATTTGTAGCTAAAGAAGGGATGTTCCGCAGGATATCTGCACCAATTATATTGCGAATACAGTCAAACAATTTTGAGCATCGTGTTTAGCATGTTATTATTAAGTGGCTTGAGAAGCACACCACGTTACGAGCAGGTTGTAATACTCAGCGTTTCAACCACGTCCGGTGACCTTCCCCAGGAGTGTTTTAATCAATTACGACATTCTTGGGGAAGGCCACCAGAGGTAGTTGAAACCCCGAGTATTACAATTTGCTCGTAACGTTCTGTTCTCAATCCATTTATTGATATTCCACAGGACTTGGTTAACAACTATGTCTAACTTTCCCATCCTCCTGTTCTGTGTGACTTGAAGGACGTCTTCAATGTTGAGAAACTGTTTTGTGTCACCTTAGCGAAGTCATCGTTCTAGCAGGTTTTCAAAGACAAAGTAACGTACTGTTGCGTCACCGAGATGTTTCTAACTTTGAATCTCGTCCGGTCTTTTCTCTGACTCTCCATTCCAATTGATACAAGTATCGCAACCAACCATCTTCGTCGTCCATTCTCACAATCTACGATACTCGTGAGACTTCGCGCATGGGCCTTATCAGCAGCACATCGCTAAGCCATGATACTTGCTTAGCAGATCATCGTAGTCGAATCGCTATATGCAATCCCACAAGCTTCACAATGAGGTGTGGAGTGTTAGTTAATACGTGTTCCGGACAAAAAAAAGTAATACTCAAAATGAATCAAATGTCTTGGGGATATTTATTTGAATATTTGTAAGGACTGCTTTTCGACAAACAACTATATCAGAGCAGAAAGAAGACATATATTGCGATATGTTAACATTTCATTTACTCTCATCAGTCGCAAACGCAAAACATGCCAGTTATATACAACAANCTCTGATGAAGTGGTTAAAGGGAACTCAGTGTTTCAAACAACTGTAGGTCGTAGAATGTAGTTGCTATAGCGTTCATCGCTATTAACGCTTGCACTTCATT
Source organism: Paragonimus westermani (assembly GCA_008508345.1). Taxonomy (NCBI): domain Eukaryota; kingdom Metazoa; phylum Platyhelminthes; class Trematoda; order Plagiorchiida; family Troglotrematidae; genus Paragonimus; species Paragonimus westermani. The sequence goes on from QNGE01002970.1 coordinate 29,092, forward strand.
GACAGCAGAAACTGTTGCAGATAGACCCCACGATGTGTGTCCGCTTGCACAAAATCAGTTCAAATAAACCCACCGTCTCATCTAACCACTTGTCTTTAAACCACTTAAAGTCTCAATAAGCGCGAACCACTTGACACTGACAGGCATGTCTGTCACACTCATGCACTGGTCAACACTTGTTTGCAGGATTCACCTTCTACGAATTCTGTTGGAATATGGTAAGAAAGAGAAGCTCGTCTGGAACACCTTCGGTCGAGCGAGTTGGTGGGATCTGTGATCGATATCAGGAAGCTCAACGATGTCAGGATGGGAATAGGGTTGATCATGTGTATCACGATCGGTTTGGTTCTCTCGAACGTATGGTCTGATCAACTCCCGATTGGGGATTAGATTGGAACTAATTTTGCTTTTCGTTGAACATCAGATGAATTGTACCAAAACTGCCAACATATTCCATTGGAACTGTCCGTATGAAAGATACGCATGACAAATCCAAGCGAAATTGCCGATACGTGGAAGATGAAGATTAATACTTTTCCCTTGCACAGTTCCATGTTTCCGATGGGCTGTTCTATTCCACAATGGTGCCTTCAAACTAACGAAACTAGCAGAGAAAACTTGGTACAAAACTTGCAACGATAACAATAAAGAGAAAGTGGAATCTCACGTCGCCATCGCAACTTACGCGATTTCTGTCGTTAATTTCCCCCTTGGAAGCTGGTGTGTATTATGACATCTAAGGACGTCCACAACAATAAGCGCGACAATATTCCCCCTGTTGATTGTGGCTTACCGTCGTGTCCATCTTGGTCTCTAGCTAGCAGCGCCGAGCATCTGTTGGACAGGGTGAACAGACGTAACATAAATCAACCTTGCTGCCAATTTCTATATACCCTGTGTCAAATTGTTGGTTGCCTGCGATGCTCTTTTTCCCTCACGTCCATGCGTCACAGGCAAAGCACTGTGTGTTATGCGTTGAGTGCGCACGCCTAAGACACTTTCTAGCCATGCTAACTAATGAAGCGTGACCACTTCGCGTGAAGAGACCATCTACCTTCGAAGCATGTCACTGCACTTCAGAATTGCTCGCATGGTGCAGCCAGCACCAGCGAATGGTGGTAGCCCGTCATATCTTTCACTTCATTTGAGGCCTAACTGTATCTTGTCCTTTGAATGGACGCACTTACCAAGTACTCCATTCCTAAGCAAACAAGGAGTGACTCTGTCGACAGTGTTGAAGACTGTCCCGATGTCCGGGGACATGAATGTTGTTGGTAGTCGTGACTTTGTTGCTGATGGATGCATCAGGGGGCCCAATGAAGTTCATCTTACTCCTTGCGACGTTGCACTGCATGCCTTTGAAATAACCCACGGCGCACAACACACACCAGCAGCTTAAAGAACTAAAACCAGGTTGACCACAGTTTAAATGTACATGTGCGGTCCATTCTTCGATTCCCTCCGAACGATGAGACTTTTTGATCGTAGCAAATCTCGAACGACGTAATGGACGATAATCCGTTGGGTACTTCTCCACCAGAGGAAGGTCATCTGAATTATAGATTTCTTAGCACTTAAGAGTTAGGATTTCTTTCCGGATCTTTATTCCTGTAGAAAAGCCCTTACGCACCACCAAGGGGAAACAACTGAACCTACAAGGCAGGACAGTTGGTGCATTGGCCTAGTTGACTTGAGATTGGAGATGTTTTGAGCATCCAGCGTTTTTATAGGTTATATACCAACAAGCCGTCTGTTCCACAGATTATTTCACTAACACTGATCTGTTTGCTATCAATGGTCCGGATAATGTGGAAGAGTTGCTTGCGGGACTTCCCGAATTCAGTAGCTAATTCCGTCTCCACTATACTTTCTGTTCAGCTGGTTTCATGATCCTTTGTTAAGCCTTCCGCGAGATTGCGCTCCATGATATTTATTGCAGACTGGTATTATCTAACTTGTATCAAGGATTTGGAATGAACCCATAAGAGCCTGATAGCTCACAGCACAAGCCGATCCACATTAATTAAATTTAACTGAGTGAAGAGTTTTCTGTATTCATATCCAGCGTTGACTTAAACAGCTCCCAATGGATAGAGGTTGGTCTACTACAAGAAAGTTCAGTTTGGTTATTGACTAGTATGGCCGAGTCGGACTGGTTATTCATCTCCATGCGTTTAGGCTTGTTTTGTGAAACATCACCGAAACGTTCAGACATGGGCATAGACTAGTGTGTTCATTATCGAAGCAGGTCGATAGGTATGGGCTGTGATCTTGAACATATCCTCACCATCTGTAAGTGGTCAATTTGGACCCATGTCAGTGATGAGAAAGAAGGGGGCCAGGTGACGAAGCGACGTCTCTCGATTGACAGATGTTTTTATTGGCAAGATGGCTGCCAGTACATTCTCACGAATCTCCTCTCGCTGTCAGCGAAAACGGTTGAAACCGAAGTGGCCATCCCAATGAACCTTGTTTGACGACTAACAACCAACTCGGGGACTTACGTCTCTTACTGTAATCGTGACACCAGTCACAGGCGCTTGATAAGTAAGGTCGTGAAGACGTCGTTAAAGTTGATCTCTGTTTCTGGGCTAAGATCTGTTGGATCGTACACGTTAGAGCACGTTGGTCTCCTCGTATCTTGTTTACTCTACGTGGTTCTTCAGGTCTGATTGTGAAAGGCTGGTAGCCACCTAGGATCTAGTCCACCGGAGAGAGGGGTTTCGACTCTCTTGCTCGACCGAACACCTACATCTGTTTGATCAGATGTGCTAATGTTTTAAGCCCCTCAGAAATGAGCAGATGAATCTTTAATTAGCAGTCGATGCAGGTTTCAGTATAATTGTAGGGTTGGCATGCTGTGTGTGTGTGTGTGTGCAGTGATGGCTAAGCGCAGGCGTCCTTTGGCTTCGGTCACTGTGACAGGCTAATCCGAATCGGATGCCGCCAACCATGTGTATTTCCAGGTGGCATCGTATATAAGTGGCAAGGATTTTTATGGTACAGACTAAACCACCATATTTTTTGTACGCACCAGTTTACGCACATCGAAAACCGCTAGTTTAAATTGTGAGGTCGGATAAAGGCAATGGTAATAGGCCGCCTGTGATTTCATAAGCTCGCTTGGGAAACTACATCAGGAAAAGAGAAGTCGGGATTTGCCTTTTGGCAAAGGCATCGCAACAAACAGAAAGGGTTGATGACTGCCAAGAGCCTTTTGTTCGTTAGGCTGGCTGGTGTGTTTGACTGTTGGTATGATCAGCGCATTGTCCGGCTTTCTCCAAGAGGTCTTTGAGGTGCAGTATACCAGTGGTTCTTACTGCCTAATTGTCATATGACAATCAAGGTACAAATGAAATGAGACTTAATCCATAGAATACTTCCGTCTTATCTCAAACGTTCAATATCAGTTTGCTGACATCTTTCGAAACGTGTTACTAATGAAAATGTTTATCTAGGAGTTGATTCATCTTGTTCAATGTCAGTTGCAAACACATTACATCTCGTTTATCTTTTTTTAGAAAGGTCCTTCGAACATTGTCTGTTTGTGCACCATACATTTCTATTTGTCCATTGCTTACTCTTCTCTCGGTGACGTGATTGGCTGATTCGCTAGTTCGTGAACGAGATTGTTTGAACTACGAATTGAACAAATTAATTGATAGATGTTTGTAAAGCAAGAATTGTTCGCTTCGAGCTCGACCTGACTAAATGTCTTAGATCAATTTCTAGATACAAGTTCGTTCGCTCGCCTAACTTGCCTACCCGCTTACCTTACCGACGTGAACTTATGAAACAGACGGGTAGACTTTTGAGCTGCGTTATTGATTGCTACTGAATAGTCATTTTGAAAATACTCATCGAACCACAGGAACTGAAATGTCACGATTCGTTGTTTTTGATACTCCNCCTGACAATCCACCACAATAGCATAGTGATCTGGCTTTCGTACACACTACGTCACCGGATTCGGGTCAGATGTGTGACCTCCTGTGTGGCAACCGTGACTGGATTGTCGTCATGGTAGTCACAAACTGGTGCATTGTCTTTTAACGACACAGAACCGAACCGTGTAGTCTGGTGACAGCCAATTCGGTTGTGGTTAATGTGTGCCGTCGGACTGATTATTTTTGTGCCCAACCAATTTCTTGTTTTTGTTTTTTTCTCTTGTGAGTGCACATTGGACAAACTTTGTAGCCATATTGATCTGATGAAAGCTATCAAAAACGATTTCCGGTGATAATCAGGATTTGAGTTTCCTATTTATTGATACTGTTCATAACCCACCATCAGGTTGATGTGATACTGAGAGGGTAACAAAAAACATGTAGGCATCCCAAAAGATGAACTCAGAGAACTGCCGATGTTTTGTACTAGTAACGTTCAGTTTTTGTTCAACACTGCAATTCACCAACAGAGACGGAGTGGCATTGGGCTCAGCCCTAGGTCCTCTGTTAGCTGACGTTTTTATGAGCAAACTGGAGACTAACCAATCGAGTGTGCTCATTGAATAGTTTGCCTTTTACAAACGCTATGTTGATAATATTTTTTGTGTCGTCAACCAGAATGCTAGCATGGATGAAGTTATGGCAGCTGTTAACTTAGCCTATAGCAGTATTAAATTCACCAAGGAGTCAGACAACAATGATAAAAAAATTCATCGGTTGTTAGCATAGTAGGAAGTGAAAGTGGTTCAGTCCGACGAAATGTGTACAAAAAAAACAGACTCGGAGTGGCCAGTACGTTCACTTTGACAGTTTCGTTCCGCTAAGTCAAAAGCGAAACATCATACGATGTCCAGCGGATAGAGCATTAAAGAGCTGCACCCTTGATACTTTACAAGCCGGGCTAGACTCTTTACAAGAAGTGTTCATGCAAAAGGTTACTGAGTGCATATCATTCAGAAGGCGACGCAGGAAGTAGAGTTGCAACTTAAGCCACCCCCTGTGAATAAGAAACTTGCGTTTATCAGTCTTCCTTTCAAGAGAGATCCTATGGCTGAATTTATCTTAAGAAAGCTCGGAAAGTCAATCGAAACAACCTACTTTGCTGCTCAGTTGTGCGTGGGTTCCTGTTCAAAATCCGTTCTCATGTCACAGCTCAAAGACATACTTCCATGTTCTGCAACCAGCTGTTGTGTGTACTCGTTTGTTCTTGTCGAGCATCATATATTGGTCGTACTACATGACGATTGACAGTGCGTGAACACCGTCCTGCGTGGTTGAACAGTGGTGTGAGTAAAACGGTTTCAAGCGCGGTTGTTGCTTATTTGACTGACTCTAATCGTTCTGTCACTAAGAAAGATGCTCTTCAGATTGTCTACCGAGTGCCAAGGAATCGCTACTTTATCGTTCTCGCATGTCTGTGGTGTGCCTACATCCATAACACTTCTGGTTTATCTCGTTAGTATTATTTCTATCCTTTCCCCCCTTCTTGACAGTTTTTTTCTATTAAAGTATTACACACCGATGTTAAAATGTGATCGGTGGCTTCGGCTACCGGACACTCCCTTGACTGTTTGAATGAGTGAGACGGAAAACCTGGTAGTATGTTGATTACGTATTTCGCTCTAAATGGCAAACAGGTGTTCTTGATCTTCGTCTTTTCCTATGTATGTTAACCAGTCATTTGAACAAATAGCATGTGTAATTAAAACCACCCGTGTATTATTTTAGCAACCTCACACCATTGCAGGTCTATTTTTTTTCTTTGAGCCTTGCAATACTTTTGGAAGTTATAAAAAATGATAGGTGGAAAAGTAGAACTAAATTCCAAAATAGTACAATCCACCTCATACTTCGGATAGCCTGTAAATTGGTGAAATACGCCTCCGATTTGCAATCTGATGACAACCGTTGCTTCGTATCATCCTAGAAGACATTTCGTGCACTCTCATGAGTGTGCAAGGTAGGAACATTTTCCTGACACTAGTTTGCTCCGAAATCTGTTTTGTTTTACTTCCTGATGGTATGCTGCTGTCTATCTACATCCTAGCAAGCAAGATTGGAGGCCGAGCAGTTGTCCATAGCTCGAGCTGCAAGTGAAGAACGACGGCGAACTGAAGCAGACCGAATACGACGTGAGCGCGATCAAGTGCGGCAGGAAGCCAAACGTGAACGGCGCCGCCTACGCGCTGTGGTCGTCGACCGATATGATCACTTCTGTCAAAGTGAGCCGCGGCCCGCAGATTCTGGTGCCGAACGTGTGCGAATCCTCGCCGCATTGGATTTATTGTGCCAACGTCTTTCAAACGTCCAGTAAGCGTCCACAAAAAACGTTTTTGGTTCTTGTTCATTTGGATACCTGGAGCTGGCATGGATTCTCCTTTCATTCTCTCTGTCTCACCTTTACCCCTAAAGTTTCTAATTATCCCCACTGATTGTCTCTTGAATTCCACTCAAGTAGTTTGTGATCCACACTGAAAGTTGAAAGGAGACAGGCGCATGTACTGAAGGGTTTTCAGGTAATATTCTAACAATCTATCAGGTTTGACAGCACTCAGTGGGCGCTGTGGTCTATTACTTCAAGACTGAGAAAACTGGAAAACCTCTTAGCTTTGTAAAGGTTTGTGAACTGTGGGATGGCAAGACAAATACTTTTATGATCCCGTGGTCAACGACAACGAGAAATGGCTAGCGCACGAAGATACGAATTAGGGACACGTAGCACATAAGAACACAGAAGACCGTAACCCTTACCCTTGCTCTCAAACCAAAGGTGATCTGACAGACCAGCGTCTGCGTATATATGGTTTTTGAACAGCCTTGGAAGACCCCAACTGAATTAGTACATTAAAAGATAAATGGACCAATCAGAGGTGGAGGGTAAGCGTGCGCCGGAATTAAGTTTTAGCCCATTTTCAAGAATATCCCGCAAATTGAACTGTTCTTAGGGAAAATAGAATTTCCCCAACAAATACCCTATCCCATTTTTATTGGCATACACTTAGAAATAGATGAAAACTTACAGCGACCTGTTGACATCATATTCAACAAACACTCATTTCCGTCATCTTTTCTGGTTTCTTGGCCTTTGAATTTGAAGGTTTCGTCATTCAGTTTAGATTATTCCCCTTTGTTTGTACTTATCGCGCATCTCAGAACTGTAGTCTGTCGATACTACTAACGTTCGTCTATGTGTGTAATCCAGCACAGTATTTCCGTCAGCAGTTACACAACTTTCTGTGTAGCGTAACACATTTATATTATCCGTTTCGTCGACCTCTAGGCTCCAGGACTTGAATACTCGGTTGGAACAAACTACATCTGGAAATGAGGCCCGTGATTTGTTTAACGCCAAGGTTAGTTAGTATGTTTGGCTGTTTAAACGTGACTGCAACGTGTTCATTTTACAGTTTGACTCTTCCTGGTCATTTCGAATGAGTAGATCATGTGCGCTGTAGTTAGATTCTCTTCTCGCTTTCGGTTGATTTACAGTTTCAGGAAATTCAGCGAGCAATGCAGCCGCCTGGCTTACAAATCGGAACGAAATCTTCCCAATCTGGTTCTTCCGAACACTCGACCACCGCATCAATCAAATACAGTCCCGAGGTCATTCAGGCTTTGATCAAAGCGGTCAATTTGTTGCCCGCCGGTACACCAAAACGGTGAGATATCTTGTATAGCTACATTTTCTCGTAGATCGACTAGCATTTTGGGTGAAACTTACCACAGTTTTGTGCCTACGAATCTGTTACTCATCGTTTCAGAGTGATGGGTTATATGCACTTTACCACCTGACTTCTAAAGTATTCAAAGCTATCACTGGAATCTCAGACACCTACCTGTTATATACTCCGTAAGTGCGGATCCATCACGTGTATGTCTGTTTATCCGTCAACGTGTATGATGTCTTATTAGCTCTGATGGTTTGCATGCCGTAGTTGGCGGTCTTGAAAAACTACCTCCACTGCGGTTGAACGCAATGCACTACAGGTACGCAGCATTTCCGACTTGGTCTAAATTTGCGATAACTTCTGTGACAAACTAGAGTTCTGCTTTGAATTGTATCGTAGATTCAGGATTTGTTATCATTGTAGCTTCATGGCTTCTTGGTTCACATGCTGCAGTTAGCATGCTCGGATAACACTATCCACCTATCCAGTAAACCAGATCATGTTTACTATACAATGTTTTATTGGTATGTTTCCAGAGGTTTTTTCGTAACTCAGAAGATCTCTAAAGCTCTTCTTATCGGAATGCAATGATACTGTTTTTCTTGGTCCTACTTTTATGCATTAACCTAGTTCAAGCTTCCTTCACAAGGCTCTGTGATTATAATCGTCTTCTTCCGTTCAGTGAGACAATCACCTCATTGTTCTTTATCGTTCTGCTGCCCCGTGATTGGTCATTTGCTTACGACCAACCATGCTCGCTTGCTTTCGAGTACCGTATTTTTATTGGGCCTTGCAATCACTTGGCCTCCCACTGCGCGTGATCACCTGTGTTTGTCTGCTCTGTACCGTTGTAGACTGACCTAAGGGGTTTTTAACTGGTCACACGTGATCACTGAATGATTCATCGTCGTTATAGGACATAATAGGTCCTGAATGATTTTGATTGTGCACCTCATAAGCAGACCCCTAACGTCTGTTATTTAGATGCTGTGGTCATGGCCACTGGATGCGTTGATTCGGAGAACTACGTTGACTAGGGTTTTGGTCCTCCTAAACACGGCCGTGTCAGACGAACCGGCGGAGATTAACGAGGTTAAAGGCTGTTGCGTTTGCGGGGCTGTATGTCATGTTAACGGTGGCACATAAGTGCTTAAGAAATGAAGCACAGTTCCTTGAATGTGTAACGGAACCGTTTCATAGTTACATTGTCCTTCGAATGCGATGCCCCTTGATCTTTTAACACTTAGCATTGTCTTCGCTGGTCGTATGATCACAGCTCGTTCGTTGAAATTCATGATTCTTATTTATACTGACCGCTATTGAGGTAATATGTGAAAATAGATTGTTCGTTCGAGTATTTACAGCTTGTCGCGGCGATTTGACGGATGAGTTGAACACTTTGAGAATCAGTCCAACGATCAAAATTAAACTCCACCCTTCGCAGTGTGAAGGCTTGTGCATCCCGATGACTTATTTGGGCCGAACACAACCATGGTTGCTCACAACGCTGTTACTTCTATACTGTATCGATCGGGTCACCCTGTCTGCTACATACAACCATGTGAATAGGTGGAAACTACTTACCACTGACACTTCCCCATTGCCCTACCAAATTTGGCTCTCTGGCCTCTGTTGATTCCCATTTCTAGAAATTATTCTGTGTATCTCGCAGCGGATATAGTCAACCACAATAACATTGTTCTGGCTGGGTAGTTAAACAAGCATTAGATTTCAGAGATACTAGGTGATATACGAAATATTTCTCGTGGGCCGATACGAGGGGATGTTCGTGCGAAACCGAGTTGCAGCCTGATCGTGGATCGCTGGGTACATCTCAATCTAGTCGGTTGCTTGCTGTCTGCAGGCGCTCCTCACTTGGTAATCGGATCACTCTGTCATGGAACTCTCCCACAATTTTCAGTAAAACATGCTACAAGCTCTTTATTCACTGTGGAAATTGCAGGAGGCGGCCTCGGCAATAGCTGTCCGACAACTATAGTATACTCCTAACCTTCTGCGGTTTAAGTTTCTTCGTCCGTGTAGACTCGTCTATCTATTGTGATCAGTTAACAGGCTACCCCATTTTCTTCAGTATTTGCTGCCACTGGGTAACGACCATTCGCTGTGTGGCACAGTTTCTTCCGCGCACCTCAAGAGGCTTCCTAACAAGAAAGTATTGGCTGCTAAGGCCATCAGTCAATCCGTTGAGTGTCAAATCGGTAGATTCCGGCGTACGTCTAGTTTCATGATAGACAAAAGCTGCCGCGAAATCCGATAAACCTTGAGGAGGCTGAATAGATATAACCTGTCAGAAAGCCTTTTATCCATTCCGAGGTGCTCAGTTGTAATTTCAACTGAACAGCGAACAGTTTCATCGTAGGTGCTATGGAGTTATCTTTTTCCGTTGTTTCGTCAACGCTCATTAAGAGCCCAGCTGTTTTCAAGGGACTTATTCTGTTGAATTCCAGCAAAGCAGGCTGTCCTGACGCCTTACTACCAATTATTCTCAACCAATACGTGAAAGTTTCTTGCAAACATTCAGCTGAATTGTTCGCTCTGTGTTTTATACAATGCAAATGCGGTGACTTTTGGAGGACTGACACTCATCACACCAATTCCCAAAGGATAAACAGCCGAATTTCGCCTAATTTCATACATATTTATAGCCTTGAAAACTTTCTAGAAACTGATTAGTCCTCAAATGGACACCGAAGCGAGCTCTACGGACTCCAGTCAGTTTTCTAATCTTCACTTCCACTGAATCTTTGATATTCTTACTTGTCTAGTTCATTCCATTCCGGTATTACTTGAGGAATTTAGAGTTGTTCACATATGTTTCCTGGACTACAGTAACGCCTCTAGAAGCATTCATAGAAAGCCATCGCTTCAAATCTTCAAAGAATTTTAAATTCGAACTTCAGCAGTCGATCTTTTACATCATTACTTTATGAATCGAAGTTCACTTGCGCAATTCTATGATCCCTGTCAATCACTAACTCTGATTTTCTACAGGATCCAATCCACTCCCCTTTTTACTTTCAAGTTATGTGGTATCCATGCTAATTCACGATCACGATTTTGTAATCAACTGTGTAACTTATGTGGCGTTATGCGTCATCCACTCGATTCGATGTTCCTCGCCCGTCTTGCCGAACAGTTTGTTGGAACTACTGAGTCGTTCAGAATCCAGCTTGACATCTGTAACAGCGTTGACCTATTGGTTTCGCTTATTAAAAGGAGTCAATATGAGGAACTTTATAACACTTGCTCCTCTCTACTCTGACCTTTTCCACAAACTTCTTCCTGCTAACATCTACAGGCTACTTTAGGTAACAACACGACATTGTATCCTCATCTTATTGACGTTTTCACCAAAGCCAGAGACCTCTGTTCCGCGTCACTTAGTCGGTCGATTTATCAATGCGTGTGCACCCCCCCATCGTGGATTGTTTACCAGCTGTTTCCCACAGTTTGTAGTCGAAAGATCCCTAAAATACCTGTCACCTTGTGGTGGTATTCCCCGTATACAATTCATTGATTTTGTTGTCCGTTCTACTATGTGTGAAAATTTTGTGGCAAAAATCCCAACCGAAGACGCACTTTATTTGTTCGCTTTTCTGAATGCATTTCCACATCTTCCGTAAGATCTTGATACAAGCATACTTTTTGTACACCCAGTCTTACTGTTCTGCCGTTGGTCCTTATTTGGTTTTATTCTTGCACAAACCAAACCTTCTTATCGTTGAATTAACCGTGAAACTGGATTTTTCGACCGACCCTGAATATCACTATTTTGTGACATCAGCTCATTTAGCAGATTGTCCTTTTTTGCTGAACATGTGAGTATGTCAAATGTCCAAAATTCACCTTCTGAGATGGAGTAAGCATATCATTGGTATGTGTTGATTTGGTCAACTGCTGTGGTCACGTGTCACTAGCTCCCATGTTTAAGAAAGAGGCCAGGGGCTCTTGTGAATTAGTTTGGTTCCAGTCACAACCCTGTTTTTGGTATCACTGCAATTCAAGAGAGAATAGGTGGGGTTTCATTCCGGACGAGCATGTACTGATCGTATTTTCACTCTTCGTCAAATACTAGAGCGACATCGTACATATCTACAGTTTTTTCTCATCCATAAAGTCTCGGGTCCTGGCTGTCTATCTCCGGCTTTTTTCAAGTGTGGTAGCGAGAACCTGACTTCTCATATGGCCACACTCCCTCGTCCCTAATGGGCAAATGGAAAGGTGCTTCGTGATTATTGCATTGCTCATTGCGACTGCGTTAGCTGAAAGAAGGCACAAGATATTCAAAAGATAACTTGGTCACGGGCATTAGAAGCTGAGTTTGACGTTTGCAGAGTCAGTGGCCATCCACATCGTTGGTTGGAAACGTTCTCAGACGGGACAGTGTGTTACAATCAATGTCGAGCCTGCACTTGTCAGATAATCAACTTTTGTCTGTAACCGTCGCCATGGTTTCGGTTTTTTTTATCTTATTTTTTTATTCATGTTGTACGTTTGTGTTCGTGTGTGGTAATTTATCAGGATTAACGCCAGCCTTCATTACGGTGTAACAGCAAATATTTACGCGTGCATGATGAAGGTACCACTTAACCACACCAACTGTTGCCCCAATTGTTGTTGCGCTTCAGTTTTTATGTACCGGATGGTACAAATTTACTGTTCATTTTACTGTTCATATTCTTGGGCTTAGCCGCAAACAAATTGTTGTTGTCCTGGCCTGGCTCCTTTTTCTGTCGGTTGTTCTAGCAGCTTATTTTTTTACCGTCCTCAGATGGGAAGCAATTGCCGCCTACATCAACCAGCACGTCCCAAACGCTTCGATTTCTGGGAAGGAGGCATTGAAACAGGCCAAAGCATTGAGCCACGATGGTAAGTACTGCTCAGTTTGCTGCTATGTACTCAGGATTTGTTACTCACGTTTCACTATGTAGTGCTTCATCTTCAGTAACCGAAATTCATTCTTGTGGGGGTGTTTTCGCCTTCGTTTTGGCAGGCATGTCATCGTCTTGATAATCAACTAGCTGGTGGTCGCACATACACGCGTGTCTATTCACCAACCACTTTTGTAAGAACTGGTGGGAACTCTCTAGGGCTACTTTCTTAATCCGTATGATAGCCGGCCTTGAAATTACGCCCGTCCTCACAGCTTCCATTCTCTAAGGAGACATTACTGTTTCATAAAAGCGGGTGTTCTATAGAGAGCTCTCTATATGTGTGTATATATATATACACTATTTAAAATAGACACACTGGTGTAACACTTCAACTTCACACTAGGATCCGTTATCGAACAAATAAATGTGTATATATTGGCAGTTTTGTGTTTATTTCACATGGGCATGGTACTTCTAATTTACCCACCTCGTGAGTTGCCTTTTATATTGATTTTCAAACAATCCTTCATTTGTACAAACATATTTCACTGTCCGTCCTCTCTGGTATGTCTCCTATTTCATGTGGCGCTTGATAAAAACATGAGCTGCTTATTAGAAGCTTTTTCTTAAGCCCAAGGTCTGCAATCCAAAGTCGTTTTCTGGCTACTCCATCCAACTTTGGAAAAGCTCATCACTTCCACCAACGGAATAGCTAAGGCTATCGAGAATTTCTGTGTGCCTGTGCCCAACATTTACATGTCTCTCAGAATCAGTAAGCTGGAAAGTATCGCGAAGGCCTTGTGGACTCAATTTCCATCTGATCTGCTCTGGTATCTGTTTGAAACTTGGTAATTTGTGCGTATCAAGTGTGGGCTTTGATCAGCAATTGTTCGTCTGAGCCATGTAAATGTCGTACAGACGCAGGTTGATGAGTTCAGTTGGTTTCATCCGGTCAACCTGATGCTAACTGACGTGGTTCCATTGTGGTAGTCGTTTTAACGAGTTCATAGTCCAATTCTCCCTGGGCTCTTTTGCCGTCTTCTAGTTTCCTATCATTGTTTGCCTTGTCAGTGTAACCGGACTTACCCAGAATAATTGCCATGGCACATTTGTCTGATCGCGTGAATGCAAAGACATCACGCGTGCACATCTCAAGGGTATAGAGATGCTACTAGTAATCATTCAAACCACCCTAGGTGTAACTTCATTTTGCTATTACGTTGTATTATATAGCTAGTGTCGGCTCTGCCCCAATTGTCTGCTTATCATACAAGCTCTCTTACAAATCCTGAAACTGGTACCATTCGCAACATCGACTGTACTCGTGTACTTGTTCTTTGTTATCTTTTTTGCTTCCTTTTTCGTTATCGCCTTGCTTTACCTCATACTACTTATTTCACAAAGCTGCAACTTGAAAATTAGTATAGGCCAGGTGTCCGAGCACAACTTACTGCCAGTAGTGTTCGGCTACCGCATTTGTATGCGTCTCATGGACTGTATATCGAGTTACCCACCTCAACACAAATGATAGCAATGCGTCACACGATCATCACATTGCGCAGTTCAAATTGACCACATGAGCGTCAGCTGCCGTTGACGCCAACCCGTTGAAGATTGGACCATTTCGAACCAAACCTTGCCGTTGTTCCTACCAACCGTGTCTGATCGTTCGTTCTGAGTCCGCAAACATAACTTAGCCGATCGGAAATTGAACGCCGGAAGTGTTCGGAACGCTTACCAAACAACGCTGATAGTTAGACTACCTAGGTTCTAGCTGCGGAGTGATCCGGAGATGGGCTTGGCGAACCAGTGATGAAGAGGTGTGTTCTAAAGGTGCACTGTAGTTGCGGCAGAGGAGTATTTCTGCCGATTCAACCGAGCCTACGAACAAACATCGACCGATCCCCCGGACTCCAAACCACAAAATCATCTTTAACAGGAACACAAATTTTGGAAAAGCGCCCCCAAGAACTGTGAGGACTGCCCGTCCGAGCGAACCAAAGAGATGGGAAACCGCATTTTTGTCAGGGGATAACTAAGTGCTGTTTACTTTGATTCGTGTTTGCACTTGCCGTTGACCAGTTGTTAGTCAGAATATATGTAAAAAGGATAGCTCGCGAATCTGCAGTTCATCGCGACGGCTTAACAGATGAGGCGGACACTTTGAGGAACAATTTACCTGGCCTGAACCGACGCATCCAGCTGTGAATGTTCGAGATCGTGTGATTAATTGTGACATCCCCGAAGACCCTCCGTCGGAAACCGAGGTGGTTTTGGAGCTCAAATCGTTGAAACGTGATAAAGCTTTACGTCTGGACCTTTCTCTAGCAATTTTAAAAAATGGTGGTGAAAGATTGCTGACTGACCACACTCGCCCGTTCTATATGAGAGAATGGAGAGGTGTCTTATGACCGGCGCTTATCAGCACTCATTCCGATTTTCAGAAGCGTGCCAGGGCATCATGTGACAACCACGGAGACATTAGCCCAGTCCCTATTGCATTCAAGTTGCACAACAGTGTCATACTACGGCGACTTCTGAAACACACTGAGGACCGTATAAGAGGAGAACAGACAAGTTTCTGGCCTGGCGGAAGGTTTATTATTCGTACCTTGCGCTTTCCTTTTCTTAGGCAATAGCTATATTTTTGGGTCTAAAGGCTGATTTTGACTCGATTGCCCGATACGATCTCTGAGGCTGCCTCCATCGCCGTGGAGTATGTCAGCTTATTGAAGTCCTATTGTGGTGGATTGTCAGGTCGGAGGTGCGAGTTTTCGAACGCTCGGCCGAATACCTCAACGCGGGTGGGGGGGATACGTTCAAAAGCCTNTGCTTTATTGGATGCCTTCTGGCTACACTATGCCCGCTCTGAGTGTGCTCGGTGCATATTTATGGGCAGCAATCTCATGCGTTCCTCATATCAGGTGGCGTTCGACAAAGGTTTCCGAATTACTACTATAACTACGTACTAGGTGGTATTTCAAAAAGAATATTTCTAGGATCTTTTGTTGAAGCTTCCACCTGGTGGTAAGCGAATATTGTGGAGTAATCGGACGACATTGCTTCACTTACTCCCTTTGCAAACAACATCCCAGATCGGTTAAACGAAATGCTTGACTATGTGTTATGAACCTTGCACATTCAAGATGCAAAGCGTTGCTACAGGATTTACTTCACTGTGACTCCCTATCTTTACTATCGCAAGTGGTCCGCTTGTGACTATTAATCGGTTCACCTCCCTATGTAATGTCATCTTATCAACTCGCAGTATTGCTGATGAGGTGCATTGCTGTAACCCTACCAGCAGTGCGGAATCAGAACACGAGACTCAAGAGTGTACACTGAACTTCCGCCACTCAATAAGTAATCGAAACGAACGCGTCATCTGAAACATAAATGTGACCAGTCTGACAGAAAACAGAAACCTATTGATCCAATCCAACCAGACCAACAACGGCTGGTAAGACCAGTAAGCAGGCGGCAGGATAGAAGTTCATTGACCATCTGCAACAGCGAAGAACGCGTCCGCAACATACGTGATGTTAGTGAAAGCGCCCATTGTATTCCCTTGTTATCCTCGTTTGTCTTCCGGTTTGCGAATCTTGCTTTACGGATGGGATACATGAATCATTCGGGCAAAAGGTATACATTGTCCCTCAGTATTCGTTCACTATTGTGCCCGCCGCTTAACTCGTATCAATTAGGCGGGCCGTTTGTATGCACTTATTTTGGAACTCTCCAAGATCGCTGTCGATGCTCGAATTGATGAAAGTGCATTGATTGGTTCTTGTACTTCATAGGTCGACCCTAAGTTGTCCGGTGTACCTACCGGCTACTGAGAAAAATCATCAGACAGTCTGTCGAGGATGCTATCATGCACTGCAAGCGTTTTGATTGCCCTACTGAGCGTGATAGGCACGTCCGAAACAACTTCCCGCTTGGGTACACGGGACCCTCCACAACGTTGGCCAGAGCCGTTTTCCAGACATGGCGGTTCGTTGTAGTCAAATGTGCGCCTGTATAAGCTACGATATTGACTCTTCTTTTTCATTACTCTTCGTCGTTTCTTCCCGTTATTCTTTTTCACATTATTTTTATTTATTTATTTATCTGCCACTACGTGAACTACTGCTAGAATCAAGAACCATCAAGAGCTGAAATTGTTAGTTAGTGGTTGCGCATGACGTATGACGTGTTCTGTCATGGTTGTGTGTGATGGCGGATTATTTCTGCGTAAATCAAAGAGAAATTATTGTTATCGTCGGTCACGAACGTTTTGGTCCGTCCCTCTACAATTTGTAGAGAACGGTGAGTTTACTCATGTTCACTACAAAATATTTTTTTATGTGCATTGTAGTAGTAGCTAAAATGAACGGAGTTGGACACCCGTACACATTACAGATGGTCTTGTCCTCTAGCCTACTCCGGTAGGCATTTACGTGGAGTGTTCATTTCGGGACTTATTGGAATAATCGGACACCACATGCCGTGGTTACGTCAATGTGTGACAAATGGGATAGTATTTATCCGTCTCAGTCCGGACATACTAAATGTGGTGGTGTTGGTGTAGTCAATGATCAATTCGGTACTTACATCAGACATTGTCCGTCATCGCTCGTTGTGCGTGTGTTTTTGATAGCATACCGCTTACACGTGTCACGTGTGAGGTTTAATTTGATTTGGCTGTGTTTGAAATTTCCGTACTGCTTTCTATTTTGGCAGATACCCATCTTCGTAAAGAGGCCAATACCAAAGCCTTCGACGCGTTTTCCAGCTCAATGCGAGAAAGTGAAGCGACCAAGAATGTGACAATTACTAGTGAACTGGAAGGTATGTGCGTTTGATCTGTCCTTTGAGGTCAGCGCAGAATTCACTGACCGAAATTTAAGATTCCGGTCGTCGTACCAGCACAACTACATGAATGCCATCAGGGTTACTGATCCACAGCAAACAGCAGCAAGCTGCTTCTGGAGGTCCTTTTAAGGGAAAATCTGATTGGTCGAATACACACTGAAGATTCACATTGTGACCAGCGGATATGCAGATTGTTCGGTCCAGAAATGACTAACTGACACTAACTGATAACTAAAGTATACTGTATCATTCCTGACTCCCGTTCTAAAGTTTTCTTCTCCTGAGGGGGTAGCTAAGTGTCTAAGGTTTTGCCAGTGATACGAAATTCACATGTTCAAACTCATGATCTGAACTTTGCAAATGGGGACAACTGGGTGAAATCTGAACTCAAACGTGTTTTGTAGTTTATGTGGTCACTTATTAGATATTGTTGAAAATAGTCCCCTCTCGGCCCTCCTTAAGACTATTAGCCGAGAACTTGTCCATCTCTTTGCATGGCATATTGATAACCTTGCTTACTTGTTTACTCTCATGGCCTGCGCATTACCAAACACAAGCTGGCCGACAATTTTATTGATCACGATAAGACGTGCTCTGGTCAATTTCCCATTCAGACGTTCGACGGATGCGGTATACTGTTGTCAGATTCTCTGACCATTTATTTACGCATAAATCGGTGAGAACCGAATGGACTTTTCTCATTGAGTGTGCTTCTACCGACCGGAGTGAAGTTATCGGATTCGGACACCTTATGGTGCTTGGAAGCTCGATTTTTCCGGCCCACAACGTGGAGTAGCTTGTTTCGGAGGATTGGCTAAATTGCGTTTAGAGATGCTCGGGCCAGCTCTTGTGGCTGCAGTCCTAGCTAACTGGGGTCTTATATACATTATTCATATTGACTAACGTAGACTGGGTTGTGTAACCTGGCGAGTTCATGTAAGAAGAACTTAGCCAACTTGGGATTGAAGCTTACACTTGAGCCTATTCAAGCAATGGAAACTTCAGCTGTTATGGCACTTTAATCTGTCATTTGTATTCATACCTACGGGTACATATAATCCAAAAAAATTCTTCACATTCTCCAAACGAGTTAAGCGAATATGTGAATTTTGCTCCACCCACTACTTTGGTTAATCGTTTACTCTCATCATTCCGTTGTTGACCAGTTTATCCGAGCCAATGCCCTTGTGATCTTCCTAAATCGAACTCGACCTTATTACGCTCGGTGGATGTGGTCTAATTTTGTCCAATGTGAAGCCCGGTGAGTAAGTTCCGTGGCATTCTGTGAGTATAGGAATGGATGAAATAGACTGCGCATTTTGTGTTGACATCCGAAAGCGCTGATCTAACATCAGAGGATGCATAGATTGTGCTGAAGACATTTAACTAGAAAACAGCCTTCACAGCCTCCGAAAAATTCACAAATTAATTCCGTCATTTGTTTCATCGTGTACGCTGTCCCCTTTACTCCCCCAACTGCTTGCACGGGCGCTTCTACTTACACATTCCTAGCGGATGCAGCTCGGCCATGGACGGTCACAGAGCAGCGTGCTCTGGAACAAGCACTCCGCAGTTGTTCAGGTGATCAAACGTCTGCACCCGGTGAGGATCGATGGCAGAGGATCGCAAACATTGTGGGCACACGAACTCGCCGCGAGTGTATGCTCCGCTGCAAAGAATTATCTGATCAGGTTGGCACGGTTGATTTTGAAATCCTCTTTGAAGTTCAATTATTTTACACATGACTGTTACACTGAATTTATGGTGCTAAACTTGCGTTCACTGTTAGCACACTCCGTTTTCCATAATTATACCTTCTTTGATCATGATAGATTTGGTTATTCACCCGTTCAAGCCATAACGTATGAGTGCGTGCAAAAATTCCCAGGGTAGTCATGAAAAATACTGTATGGTAAACAATCTCGTATCCGGTGATTCATCATCAGGTTAAATACATCACACTTGTATCACAAATTTTACCGGGGAATCATTAGGGAGGTAAACGGGGATCGGGCGGTTAATGCGGTCAGTCAACTCAATGTCACACGGCGGCAAAGCACCCTGCTTGAACAGTGGGTCTTGCTAGGCTAACAAAGTCAGCATACATCTTTTTAAATATGGCTATACTGTCTGATTGTTTGAAGGTATTGAGGTGCTATCAATATTCCAATGTTTCACGTTAGTACTTAACTTTCGGCAAGATAGGGTTGTGATTCAGATTTAAATTTGAGGGAAGGAACGGAACATGTTTTATCAAAGTCGATCCAATTTCAAATATTGAACATCAAAGCGCAAACACTTCGCGAGCTAACAACCGAATCACCGTTAAGAATAAAGTAGCATATGCATCTTTTTGGCTTTCTCAGCATCGATTTCTTGACTACTCTCCCTTCACAGATAACTCACTCGAATAGTCGAAAATGCATGCTTTCAACCGCACACTTTTCTTACGGATTGCGAATCGCGAGAGCCATCCTCTGAGTAATCGACACGGTCCACACTATTTGACTTTAGGAAACTGTCTTCATATTTCCGCGCCGAATCATCATTTGTCCCCTTCTCCTCCTCCTCCTCTCATTATTGCTTATCCACTGGTGTCAGCGGATGTTTGTGCTTGACCGTGGACGTTGATGGTCGCATAGTGGAAGATGGTTTGCGTTATTCACAACGTACATTTACACCGCTCTCAAAATGGCCTGATACACGCACTTCTTACGCTTCAGTGAGATGCCTGTTTGTCACCGGCGTTCATCTGGTTTGATGTGAGCTACCCTATACTCTCCGCTGTCAGTGAGGCTTCCTAAGTAAATGACCTGATGAGCGACACCATAACTTCACTACCTAGGATTAGATGTGCGTAACTGCTGCAGTTTGGCATAATGGTCGACTAGGAGAGGTCAAGGCACACTTAGGAGAAAGCGAAATATTGTTCGATGTCATCCGGATTGCTTGAAAATTGTTAGACGATATCACCCTGCAATGGACCTAGTCACGATTCACCAGCCTCCCGTTAGATAACTGTCGTGAGCTGTTTCATGACACATGGTGTGTATGTATAGTTACAAGCTTGACTGGTGCAATTCCGCATTTAACCGACTGTAAAAGCATCTGTTGTTTCGGGCGGCGGAAATTGTTGCCAGGCACGCATGGCACTGCTTCGAGATTTATTGGGGAATGAAAATCCAGTCCGTACATTCCACTGCTCTTTCGCTAGTATCTACCCTTCTGACAAAGCAAATTGAACGATAAAACCCCAGTTGTGATGGCTCCAAGTGAATCTCCTTGTGGTTTTCGCCATGCTCCTGTTCTTTATGAACCCCGACTCAGAAGGTAGTTCTCATTTATCCCCGCTGATTAAACTAACTAGGTTAAAAGTGCCGGTACAGGATTATGTAGGTTGCTGTCACTATAGTTTATATAAATCCAGTTGGTACTTTGACTGTTGGTTAGCGTCATCTAGGGCTCCAATTGTCTGATCGCTTTCAGCAACCTACACCTAGATTGAGGTGAGTAGGTCATTCTTGATGCATAAGTTGGGAAATTGTCTCTGATCCAGTTCAGTAGAATAGTACGGACGTACTACATATTGAGAATGCATACATACCTCGTCAATCACACTTGTAAAATATGTAGAATGCATGTATTGTCTAGTTGTAGTAGCCAAATAAATAGACTGGTTTCCCCCAAATCAGCAGAAGTGACGTAGGTGCAGCGATGTGGCGATCCGTTGGTGCAATATGTCTTCTGTCAGTATTGGTGTTTTTGTTAAGGATCGGATGAATACAATGGGTGTGCATCCGCTTCTGCCCTACGATGTCGAAGGTTAATGGGGTCAACTTAAGGGTTTCCCTGTTAACTGACCATCGATACTTCCGCAACGTTTGTAACAAGTGATGGTATGATCGAACAGCCATTGTTCTAATCAGACTATATTTGGGTCAGAAGACTTACATGAGGCGAGCACAAAGTTACCAAAACTTCACTGCTTGAGGTCGCTTGTTTACGGTTTACACATACATGAAACCTAGGGACGATATATTATGACGATGTCTTCCACAGTTTATTTTAAGGGATTTCCCTTGCGTTCTTTGGAGTTGATGAGCGATGTTGATGGCCGTTAACATCGTTTGTGCTCTTATCCTATTTATCACAACTATCGACGATCCGACTGTCCGCCTTACTATCGTAACCTCAGTGTAACAGTTATTATTTTCAACGCGCTTATGCGCTAATAACCCCTCTGAATGCAGTTAAGCTGCTTCTAATGGTGCTCATCAAACATGCACATAATTGTTTGCGTTCTGGTCGGTCCTTGGTTTGGTCCGACGCAACCAGTGGATTTCATGCTATCCCACAGGACACGTGGTTGGCATCTTAATCTCCTTATCAGTCCACCACATTACACCCTGTGGTAAACCGCTATACCACTCAGTTGTTTTGCTGATAATTTCGCTGCAGTACGTCACGTGGCGCGCCATCATCCTGCTTAATGAAGGAGCCATTCATTATATGTCACCACACATTTTGTTTGGCATTATTTTATTCTCAACTGATTAACAGTGAGAGTGACCACAACAAAAGCGTAGGACCATCCAATTGATGCGCATTTCGTCCTCTCCTCAAACACTTATGCGCATGATGCATTAGTCGAATGCCCTTTGGAAAGATTCTCATTTTACATGAGCAGCTCATCAGCCTGCACATACTCGGATGTGGATGCAGCGGTGATGGATAACTAATCCATAAACTGCATAGTCCATTGTTCACAACCGAAAAACGTAGCCACTGGTAATCATAGTTGTCTATGAGTATAACGCTCCCTGGTTGCTCTTGGTAAGAAATAGACTAAATTTTCCGGTCCCTGTACTGATAAAACTCGTTCTCACCGTTTGCATTCCCCATTTTTCTCACCAACCTGGCGTTCATTCTTACCACCTCACCCACCCCGCGGCGCGAATAGCCATTCTTGGCCTGGCCTACTCATGTGATGCTTCACTTTTGACCTTGCTGATCTCATCAGGAACCCATTGATTTTTTTGGACGAGACTACCGTCGTGAGCGATTGAGCACGCAGAAATATTTCGGTTCAATGTTGTTTTCAATATGGGGATCTGTTTTCGGGCTACGCGCAACACAACGACCAGACTTGGATTGTTACAGCGACTCTCCATACCACGGAAGACTTTTACTGCGTAGTTTAACCTACAAAGTAATGGATTAATGTTGATAGATATAATACCATGGTTACCTATGACCATTCGTTTAGCTCGTTCGCCGCTGGTGATAGAAGCGATTCATAATCCCATACGTTTCAGACTGACAGATGACAAGCACCGTGGCTCACTACATGATCAACAGGTTAGTAAAAAGGCCCTTCGATTCACTACATGAAGCGGAACTCTGCCGTGGAGGTAATTGTCCAAATATTCCGGAATCCGGGCCACATTCGTACACTTCTTGTAACTGGTGCGGTGTTGGTCGTTTGGGTAACTGAGATCTTTGACCGTACAAGCGCTGTCGGGTGTAAATGCGGACCTTTATTAACTATTTGTCCGTTTAACTTTTTTCGTCGGCCTTAACATGACCACCGAATTTAGGAATGTTAGCATCAGCCCAGCCGTACGTGCACATGTTCCCCATAGCAAAACTGTCACTCTGTCACAGGTAAGCGTCAGCGCGAACCACCGATGCGATCGTTGTCTTTAATGATAAATACTTAGGATTGTCGTACATAATCTGGCCAGTACTTATGTTGTCAGCAAGTTCACATTGGCGAATTTTCAGAGTTACGCAGCTCCAATGGCTTTTTGATAGAGTGTTTGGATGGTATCCAGTAGAATGTTCATGAGGTGTTTGATTTTCTCACATTGCACTTCATTATGTTCCAGTCGTTTACTGGTGTATGATGTTAGCGACCCGTGCAGTTGGTCGCGGTGAGCTACGAGGCTGTATGGTTCGGAAACGTGGCCTGTTCGCAAGCAAGATATCAACAGGCTTGCTGTGTTCGACCATCGTTGTCTCCGCCACTTGGCCCACATTAAGTGGGCTGATCGTGTGAGCAATGCGGCAGTTCGCCGGCGCGTATTC